>JBBMHQ010091417.1:0-23236 GCA_037834295.1 Postelsia palmaeformis | reverse complement strand
TTCTTCCCCCTTCCCCTTCTTCACCCTCTTCCCTTCGTCCCCCCGGCTGTTCGTCTTCATTCTCATCCTCGCGGTCGTCCTTGTCGTCTTCCTATCTCTCCTCCCCTCCCCCCCTGTCCCTCTTCTCTTCCTCGTCCTCTTCTTTCTCCTCCTCCCGTCCCCCCCCGCCCCTCTCCTCTTCTGACTCCTCTTCTGACTCCTCTTCCTCCTCCTCCTCCTCTCCCTCTTCCTTTTCCCCCTCCTCTGCGTCGTCTGACTCGTCCGACTCCCCGTCGTGCTGTGAGACCTTACGGCGTGCTGCGGCGGCTATGAAACCCTTACTCTTCTCTCTCTGTCTCTTCTACGGTCGGCGCCTGTCCGCTCTCAGGGGGCTGCGTGGATTGTAATACCCTCCTACGCTGTGCCCCCCCTTGGATTATATGGGATTTAGTCAAGGGATATTTTATATAGCAGATTGTGTGACGTTATGGCAGGACGGGCGGGTCCGTCGTACCCCTCCTCCCCCCTTGACAGGTCCAAAATAAGGCTTTGGGTGTGTGGTGTCGAGTTTTGTGTTTTTCGTGCGCCCTTGTGTCTGCGCATAATGTTTTGATTTCCGTCGGGAAGATAATAATAATCGAATACGAAAGAAAGCTAATATTCAGAGTGGATTTTTACGTTTGAAAACAAAACACTTTCAGCAGCGACAACACTTTCGCCGGACCAAACGAGCAGAACAGAAGTACAGCGGCAGCGGCAGCGAGCTGCAGAAGCAGTAAGCAGCAGCAAGCACCAACAGCAGGCAAAAATTCGATCTATCTTGCGGTCCTTTACACTCCCTGCGCAAGCAACGCCGGAAAATCGCCCTCCTTCGTTGTCCTCTCTGCTCGAACAGGGGTCGTAGCGGTGAAGATTAGGCGGAGCGTGGCGGCAAGGGTTCCCAGGGCTTGCAGCAGCAGCAGCAGCAGTAGCAGCGCCTGCAACAGCGCTTACAGTAGTGCTCGCTTGAGGCGGCTCTCTTTTTTGCCGTAGCGCTGCAGCAGCGTTTGATTGCAGCAGAGCTGGCTTGTACAGCAGCGCTCGCATGCAGCAGTCCTTGTTTGCAGCAGTGCTCGCTTACCGCAGTGCTTCCTTGCCGCAGCGCTCGCCGCAATAATACTGCAGTAAGGACACTTACTCGCAGCAGCAGCAGCAATAGGCATACCACACGCAGTCGTAGTAATAGTCCGTGATGTGCACCAGAGGCTGTGCAGAAGCAATCACCAGGTATCTGCTGCAGTAGTAGTCTACATAGCACAAGGCAGCAGCACGTAGCGGCAGCAAATGATATTTCTCGCAAAACCCCGCCGGTAGCAAACATGACTTAAGGCCACTCTCGAGGCAAGCTTGGCCAATCCAAAGCGTCCGGAGAGATTTTTCGGCCGACAGAATGCAGCGGTCGAATCTCATCTCGCCGAAATTTGACTCTAAAGTAGTAAGAGAATAATATGCTATCCAAAAATGCATCATTTTAAAGCGAATTTGACTACTTTTTTTATTAGCACGTGAACAAGGTCGTGTTAACACTTGAGAAATTGGACAGTAGTAGTCGAGCATTTCATCCGCGAAGCAAAGACATACATACACGAATGAAATACGCGTGTGTGTCTATGTTGACTGACTGAGCGAAGCATTTATTTCGCGTATACAATCACGGCGACCCACCCGTGGGTTCCACAGACGAAGTGGTGGCCCCCTGCGAATTATGGTCGCCCTGTACAATGTGCACTCACTATGAACTCTAGCTTCGCACCACGTCCGCGGATTCAATTATATTTCTAAAAAAAGGTTTTAAATCGGCACAAGGACACGGTGCGGCTTGAGACGACCACGATGAGCGGCAAGTCGGGTGGCACGAGAAGCAGGTCGAGTGGCGCGAGTAGCAACGCGGGCGAACGTTTAATCCGTCAAGTCGAGTACACTGTGCACCGCGAGGCGGTTATCGAGCGGCTTGATGCGATTGAGGCCGATGCTGTAGAGAACGGTGAACGGCTCAAAACGATTGAGGACAGTATCGCCGAGAATGGATGGCTGCTTGATTAGATCGAGGTCAGCTAAAGCGCCTTCAAAGTGTTCTTGATGACATACAAGACAACCAAGACACACACAAACGAGCCAAGTAGTGAACAGGGGCAGATAACGGTGCGGTTTCTGAAGGAGAGAGTCACAACTTGGAAGAACCCCAACAATCGAACGTTTCGGCTCCTTTGCGGTGAAAAGCCGAAGGGACGTGACTTGTCGAAGGTCAAACTGCAAGAGGCATTTGTAAACACCGCCCTGGCATCCTGTGCGGTAGTGGAACCGCTCAATACTATAGGGGGGACGAATGTCACCGCATTTATGCCGCGTGGAACGGAACCGAGTACCGCCTGCACAATGGACACTGAGAAGCAGTTCGCCATTCTGGCGAAGGTGCTGCTTCTAAAAATTTCGTCATGGGGCGGAACACTACTTCGGTGGCGGGAATGGCGCGGGTAGAAAAGCTACGAGTCGCATTCAAGGACGGCGTCGAGATGGTGACGTCACATCGCGAAGCTAGCCACCGAGTGATTTCAAGTGGCGACCCACAGGGCGAGAATAGCCCGATTTTTCAACCAAAACATCGACGATTGGTCGACAGCAGTGCATGACGCAGCTCTCTCCGCGTAGTCTAACTGGTACGAGCCGCCAGTGATCGACAAATTGCCAGGAGTAGTGCTTCCTACCTGGTCAACTGTTGGCGCCTACATTGACGCCGGTGGGCTGGCGCACGTGGATATTCACGAAGACCCGGTTACTTCCCGCGAGAAAGGAGGGTGCAAGGTTAAACGTGCGCGCAGGGACGACGACTCCGCCCAGCCGGCGTGCTTGGGTTAGGTCTCTCAGCGGGGATGCCGGTTCGAAAACAAGGGATATCCGTGTAAATACCGTCACGACCCGGACTTGAAATTCTGGGCTGATAAACAATGCGGTGGAGGCGCCAGTGAGGCTGCACACATAAAAGTCAAGTCCGGTGTTGACACGATGTCGATTGCTCCCGCGTCGGGCGACTGAGACGGGAGCGGCAAAAAGGCTCTGCTAAATCGTCTGAGGAGGGTGGGAAATAGGGGTGCGAGGTCCGTCTTCAGGCGGAGCCAACCTCGGGGGACCAAACGAGCTCGGGCACGGCGGATGACGAACAGCTTGTACGGCCCGGGCTGGGGTCGGTTTCTCGACCAGGTGGGGTCGAAAGTTTATTTCGGTGTTTAACGGTATGGGGAAAGTTGTCAGACTCCGGGATTGAAAGTGAGTCCAAACTGAAGATGTCAGATTGCATGGCGGTTGCGTTCACGGTTTTCTTTCGGGCTCGTGGGCGGACGTTTGAGCGCATGCAGGAGTCGGATATCCAGTTACAACCCCCTCGCGTTTCTATGTCTCAATTGCGGGGTTGGTTTAGAGCCGGAAATGGATTTCCCAAACTTGACCGGTTGTTGGCAAACACTGCAGTCTATGGGGCACCCGTGCACGCCAACGGGTCCGGCGATAAGGACATCACAGCCTCTTTCAAGTACCTCAACCCCAGCAGATAAGTTCCGTACACTGATGACATTAATAATGAGGTTTACAAGGACGTACGATTCGGGCGTTCTTCTGCCTTCCCCCTTCAATTGGTCAAGGAAGCTATGGGACTGAGGTTGTCACCGTGGGGAACCGTGGCGTCCACGTAATTGTTTTTTGTGTAATACATGATCTTACCTTTGCGAGTTCGCCATCGAATCCGGGGGGGAATTCGGACACGGACTTTTGAACTGCGCCCCCTTGTCAATTGGGTCATGGGCGACAAGTGGTGGTATGGCGCATTTTGTATTTGCGGCGGAGATATGGCATCGATGCACGCAGATTCCTCAGTAAAATAAGCGTCAATTATGAATTTATACAGGTGGCGGTGGAGTGGGCGCTGTCACCAACGTTTAAACACGTGTATACCCGTAATAATGCGAATGATGCGGCACAAGTGTTAAAATAGGTGACTGGCAAGGAGTTGCAAAGACAGCCAGGCCAAAATACTGTACGGGGTCAATTATAGGAGTCTCGGAGTAAAACCGGTTGTTGGGGGAATACAATGGTGTTGGACCATTGGCTGTCTCGGTCATCCAAGAATACGGACCGTAGAACCCAGGCGGTGGGAGGAGGATATGCGTCTATGAGCAAAGACATGTGGGCTGACACAGAGTTAAAAAATGCGGCAGACACGCCAGACAACTGTTCTCCCTCCCAAGTCACTTAAAATGAGAATAAACAACGCAATTCGGAAAAATATATTTTTTCGCTGAGTACGTATTGCTAGCACGTAGACCACTTTGACAGCGGCAGGTAAAGCTGCTGCTGTTTGGTTAATCGCTCTTGTGGGAGTACCAAGGGGAATCCGCACGGAATGGTCCTGGCAGACTGGCCGAACACGCGAACAGACCGGGCTGTTGCTTGCAGCTAGATGGCGATCGCTCGCCGGGCCAGGTAGTTTGTGAATTCTCCCGCCCACCCACCCTTTTTCTTTCGGGGGTGAGGGAATGGAGATCTTGACGAGGATTTCGCTAGGTATTATTCTTGGTAGTTATCGTGGAACCGGGGGCATATCTGTCTTACTTGCTTCCATTTTCAGTGGCATTGATATATTTTTCTTGGGAGGGGTACAGTCGTACCCGACATGCAAAATTCAAACAGAAACAACTCCAAAAAGAACAAACGTCTGAGCAAGTAACCGGCAACGATTATTCGGACCACCCGACATGATCAAATACATATTTTTAAAGCACCCACCTAAAAAACAGCAATAATGTTTTCGCGAAATTCATACCATTTCCGGTGATAGCCGTTATGCGTTGCCCCCTTGTGTACTAAATCTTCTTTCGCGGTTTTTCGAGCTTTTGTGCTATTTGCTCGCAACTTCGAGCAAACCGAAATGCATCGTGATGCGTTTTCTGGCAGCCTACGATTGCCGCCTGGCGTACTTGACACCCTCACATATCCCCATCTGGAGCATCGCTCAATATCGAGAGATGCGGCTTGCCGTGATGAGCTGTAGCTGACCGCAAGTGAGAGGCAAACGTTCAGTCGGGAGATGAATTTTGCGTCATACTTTGCACCCCAAATTTAGATCATTCCCGACCGCTGCAACACCACGTAGTCGAGATAAAGGCTACTATTGAGATTGGGCGGGAGGGAGAAGCATAAGCACAAGCTGCGGTGACAATTTCTTTCAAGTCTCGTTCGTTCTCTGGTGAGGACGAACCAGTCGGAGTTGTTAACGGAGAGTGTTGAACCAGCGATGTGATATTCTGTTGGAATAAACGGTCTAGATATCAGAGTGACCGGAAATCGCAGGACACGACACCGAGAGGGTTTGACGTGCATACTACCCATATTTACGGCAGTTTGAAGCAAACACATGTCACACATATACCAGCAGCAGCACCATCAGCATAATAGCACAGTAGCAGCACGTACATAACCGTTGCACCAGAACAGCCGCAGAACAGCGGCAGCAGCGGTGGCAGTAGTACATCATGCATGTCCGGGCCCACCCCTGGCACAACAGTCGGGGCAGGTGAGGCCGGTGGCACACCAGGTTTATCTCAGGCCGACCTTGCACGTAGCAGCAGCGGTAGCAGCAGAGCAGCAGCGGAGCAGCGCGAGGGGAGCTGCGTGAGGGTGAAAAAGAAACACGTCATCGTACCTCGTCGTAACCCGCACATGCTTATGAC
Source organism: Postelsia palmaeformis (assembly GCA_037834295.1). NCBI lineage: Eukaryota > Phaeophyceae > Laminariales > Laminariaceae > Postelsia > Postelsia palmaeformis. Next base: position 17,498 of record JBBMHQ010091417.1, on the reverse strand, counting down.
TTGAGTTTTTGCTCCGAAAACAAATGAAATAACAGCATACCTGGTACCTGGTAGGTTTCAATAGTTGGTTTCGCAGTAGTTATTTCAACACCAACGCGTGTGTGCTGGTCCTGTGCCCGTCGTTCGTACCGATGCAGTCGGGGAGAGGTCGCAGTGTAGGAGTCGCGGAGAAGTCGCCGTGGTGAGGTTGGAAAGCGAGGGTTTCTTGTAGCCGTCATTATACACGAAGCCGAGCATAATTCTTCGTCGATATTTAGCGAGAAGATGCTGAACGTAGTCTCACTCAGAGGGGAGGACTTTGGTCCCCGCAGAGTCTTGTGGCGAAATATTCTCCGGAAAGCTATCTCCCGTGGTCGGGTCATCACGGTCGACGACCTGAGACCGGCCGTAACCCAAGATCTGTATTTGCTCGACCAGTGGAATATTGTTGAGCGCGTACGTGATATGTACGGTGGGCATCTCCATCCAAGATGTACGGTGGGTATCTCCGACCTTTCTTCCCCATCGACGCAAAATCTGTAAATAATTACAGATAGCCCTGATGCCCATGTCATATTTCAAGAAAAGAGTTGAGCTCTGATGACCACTTTTTTTTGTCACATCATCTAAAACCATTTTGTCGTTCGGAAGCTGCGTTTTTTCCTGCTGCATGTTTGTACCGTACAACGGGCACGTCGGCAATTCCAAGCACTGATATTTCTCAACTATCTGATTAGCATGCCGTTTCATCGAAGTCCCAGACACAGCCACCCGCGTAGGCCACCACAATGGCAACGTCGGCCTAGTAGCTGACCCTTCCCGCGGGTCGAAGGTCAGAGAGGAGGTCCTGGGAACCACACAAATGAATACACCATGTCTAGAGACTGTGGGATAAAAGGCTGACGGGGCAGTGATTTTCAGAGAATCCTTCGCAGATGACAACGGCAAGGCTTCGCGCAGGCGCAACGGCGCTGAGTAAGAGGATCGTCCGACGCCGGGAGTTTCAGTAGTAGAGGAGGCACGCTCTGGCGAAAAAACCGCGCGAAACGATGATCACAGGCGACAGAGATATTTCGATGACGAACGGATCAGATGAGGAGGTTGTATTCACCGAATTTAGAAGAACCTGTTTCCAGGTAATTTCTTTGGTTCCGAGTCGTGACCGTAGTTTACTATAGATCGGCCGACATACTTGAATGGTGATCGGGGCGGCGACAAACGTAAGTGTGATATGGCGCCATGGTTCGGTGGTTTGACTGACACCATCATACTGGTCGTATGGTCGCGAGCTCAATTCTCGCTGCGTACGAATACGTCTTTTTATTTTGGTTGCGAGCCTTTTTTTTTCGCGTTTTTTTTACCGTTTACGGTTCGCGCTTCGCGCTCACGGCCTCCGGCGGCTCCTGCGGAGAGCTAGTTTCATATCTGCACATTGTGGGTGGGAGCAGGGTGCCAAATAGGATCACATCCGGGTGGGATCAGGTCCTGATGGGATCAGGGTGCCAAATGGGACCAGGCCGGAGAAAAAGACTATGTAGCACCCTAGAAAATTTCCTCAATTTTTCCGTTCTAAACTTGGTTAATCTGCACTGCGGATGAGGCTGATGATCATCAAAGGCAGATGCATATCAGAGGAATGGGTATGCGGCGTGACTATTTGGACTGCGTTAGATCTTGAAAAAAAACTCGGTCAGATAACGTCTACAACAGGAGTAGGTCGTTCGTGAGATACACAAGTGATTTTTTCGTAAATACTCATACGAGTAGCGTGCTTGTGTGGTTTTGATGTACTAGGTACCTGATATAGTGTGTTTGACGTGTGGATCGGCCATCATAGAGCAAAGTGACACCTTGGGAGTAATATTGTGAAAACGAAATGGAGATACCAAACCGTAAGATATAGCTTTATTACCTACTGTAAATCACCTGTGATGCAAATGGTGGTATAGATCACTCTTTGATATACAATATCACCTGTTGATAGGGCAGAGGGCGGTGGTTATGCGGGCTTAATACACGCACGGGTAGTTACACACATTTATTGAGTTGGAAGGGTAAACATATGGGGTAAGCATATTGCAGAGGGGGGTGAACCCATTGAATAGAGGGGACAAATACAGTGGCCGAGGCGGCCGAGAACTCACGAGGGGGTCAAAAATCGCAACCTGTGAATACAGGTGCTGCCTTTAACGCCAAACGTTTGTTCAATGTTTTTAACTATCCGTACTCCCCGACAGTAAGGGTGTCGCAAAAGCCCCCCTCGGATAAGAACTGTATGTAGTTCCCGTTCAGGCACGACATACCCTTGGCGCGAGGGAGCGTGGGCGCTAGCGGATACTAACTCATCGGCGATCCAAACAACATCCCCGGCGTACCTAGGAGAGAGCGAGAACCATGACACCTCCAGGCTGAAGTGGCATTGGAATAATTTGTACACGGTACAAATAACGATGCTCCGACAACATTCTGATCCCCCCACATACAGAAGCCAGTTTTACCCGTGGATGCTGCCGTATGATTCGCAAAAGCACGGGAAATATGCTGTAGTGCCAATGTCCGTCAAGAAATAGATCCGCATGGAAACTGATTTGATGAATAAAAATCATTGATTTCTCCCCTAGGTGTGACAGCCAGCGCCATCACAGGCACTAACAGGTCCAGAGTACCGACATACTGAAACAGAAGTACGGCCCTCCTTTCTAATTCATACTCTTAATTTTTTGGAACGATGAAATCCACCCGTGGGTCTACAAATGGATACGAAAAACAACAATTGGTGGTTCACCCCGGAAATATGTGATGATAATCCGTCAACACTTTCGGCGGTTTCCCAAGTTAAGATGGGTCATATCGCACCTGGTAGTGGGCTTTGTTCCTTCTGTAGGGAGAACCCTGGAAGTGCCCCGGATCGATCAAGTTCGCTATCTATGATGCTGAATAAGGGAGAGGAGAGCCGAGAGTATTAGTTTGGGGAAGAAACACCCAGAGAAAATACGCATAACTTTGTCGGCATTGAAGAGCTTGACAAAAGGCGCCTAGCGCCACTACTGTGTCACCACGACATACATGCTACAAACTAATGGTTAAACTCCGAGAATGCGCCGCCGGGTCCATAGGGGAATAGTGCCCTCACGCATGCTAAGCAAATTCACGGACACGCCGGAAGGTTGATCCCTCAGACAGAGGGTGATGAGAACCAGTGTCCGCAAAAAAACAGCTTCAGATTAGGACAGTACATCTATTATGCGCAAGTAGACATTCTGCGCTTGCTTGCGAACACCTTTTTTGTGAACGAAAGCTACATTTTCGATCTTTTCTACCTGGTAGATATTATGGAGCAACTACTGTCAGATGAACACACATTATCCTCGGTGGAAATGATATATCTCACACAAAACGAATACGCAACCACACACAGGGCAGGCATTTCACTCAGGTCGAGAAAGCTACAACCACTCCCCAGTTTGTCGAATGCACGTATTTCGCTACATTTTTGTCTCCCTGGTTTGATCTATTTCACTATTTTTCGTGATGCGATCTGCCCACGTGCAGGTTTGCGTCAAGTTTCAATGTTTAAGCTGCACACGTGTCGGCGCAACAAAACCTGAACGGCGTGTCGATACACCACTGGGGAGAGTAGTTCACATGGCAACATGCACTCGACGGCGCCCTGGTTTTTCAGCACTTCCACCGCTTCAGGTTGTACGGGCTCTCTCGATCTCGTGACATCGGCGAGTTTCCTGCACCAGCTTCACGTATGAATACGTCGCTGCGTCGATCTTAGGCGTGTCTTTCGTTTCGACCGAAGCTATCTCGGCATCGGTCACCCGGTATATTTAGCCGTCGAAAGAGACCACCATCTTCTTACACATATAGTATCTCTCTGGCTGACACATGAACTTTGATCGGCACGCCGTATAGGTCCAGGGATTTCCTCCGGGGTAGGCCGACATCGGCTTTGGCTTGGCGGTCGCGAAATCCTTGTACATAGAGGTGCGAAAGAAATTGATACGATGTGCATCCGGCCAATAGTTCTCCCCCGGTAAAACGAATGTCTGAGACTTAGCTCGCCGTCCACCCTTCGAGCAGGGACGTGCTCGAGCATTTAGGAACGATGATTCACCTGTTAACCAGTCAAGAGCAACAGTGGCACACGTAAGCACCAGGAACGGTGGCGGGGAGAGACAGCAGCTGGGTTAGTCCGACCCGATCTATGATGCGGTGCTATTATAGTGGAATGTAACGGCACACCTCATTGAGCGGAACAAGTTTTATCTATATTTGGCAGAAACGCCGTGAGATGTGCGATATCCGAGGTTGTATTAACTGGATTCAGAAGAACCTGTTTCCAGGGAATTTCTTGGGTTCCGATTCGTGACCGTAGTTTACTGTATATGTGCCGATGTACTAGGGTGGTGCATGGGGCGATGGCAAACGAAGGTGTGATATGGCGCCATGGTTCTGTGGTTTGACTGACACCTGGCCGTATGGTCGCGGGTTCAATTCTCGCTGCGGACGAATTCGTTTGTTTTTTCGGTTGCGCGCATTTGTTTTTCGCATTTTTTTACCGGTTACGGTTCGCGCATCGCGCTTACGCCCTCCGGCGGCTCCTGCGGAGTGCTAACTTCATTTCTGCACCTTGTGGGTAGGAGCAGGGTGTTAAATGGGATCATACCCGGGTGGGATCAGGTCCTGATGGGATCAGGCTGCCAAATGGGTTCAGGCCGGAGAAAAAAACTGTAGCACCCATAGAAATTTCCTCAATTTTTCTGTTTGAAACTTGATTAATCTGTACTGCGACATCCTCTACGAATGTTGTCGTTCTTCATGTGCTGCCAACATGCTTGGTATTCAGCTCAAGTTGCCGAAGCTTTCACCAAACGAGACATCCTGAAAACACAAGTGGTTACAGGACAAAAATCTTACTTTTTCCGCACACGTTTCTGTTTTTGTTATCGCTCGTTTGAGACATAATTGGTCTTGCGCGTCGATTTCCGGTCAAGGTTGACGGCAGAAGCTTTCACGCCATCTGCGTTACCACTTATCAATAAGGATTTGTGCGTCAGTAAACGAACGACGCCGGTCAATATTCGGAACCGACAGCAACGTGCAGCAGGACAACAAACGGCCAGGTATGTGTTCCTTCGCCCTAACTCACTTTTGACGCACGCTGCTGACAGTTGGAGTGCGCGGGATGAAGACGAGAGCGAGAAGTAGCTGCTCACTTGTTCTAGCTGCACAAGCGCAAATAAAAGTCAACACTGCATTGTGCATCGAGAGCGCACTTCGTTCAGCTGAGAGGTCACGTTGTTAGTCCGGGTATGTATGTTGATGCGGTATCTCCGGCAAAACAGTGTACACAACGATTGATTGCCAGCATAATATAATTTCAAAAGGATCACACTCGGACCATCCAGACATATTGGAGGATGTCTCCCGTCATCAAGGACGGCGTGTGGAGGTTGACTCGTGTGAACGGGTTTCATTACAGATTCTAGAAACAAAAGAGGAGCGCCTGCCGAACAGGGTAGATAGTATCGAAACAGTTTCGAGGGCGAGGGTCAACCGGGAGGACAGATGTACTCTGCACGAAACGGGGGACGCTCCAGGTTTCGGTGTAAGGTTCGGATGCTCGCGCAGTGTCACGTAAAACGACAGAGTATGTTGACGACGGGTAGACGATCGAGTGGAAAACTCAAGGCGATACAACTTTGTGAGAGGAGGCGAATACGGATATAACAGCGATGGTATGACAGGCGAGGGTTGTAGCCTCGACGTTGGCAGTTGACACCAGTGGCTGTGAGAAGCGTGCTTCCGAAGAGACTGGGCCTAGTTCGGTTCGTTGACATCGACATGTGTGTGTGCCTCGGCTGACCAACCAAAGGAGGCAGAATACGGCCACTTGAGCCCATTCCGTATCTAACTCCGCCCTTCGCTCACGTTATTTGCTTTCGTCTGGTAAATTCGTGTTTAGTGACGTTTTCACCTTTTTATCACGATTTGTCTGTAACTTGCCAGTTCGGTTGGCCACTTTTTCTGAGAGGTCTCGTTCCTAAGGGCTTCCTCGGCTTCTCCTGCGCACGCCTTATCATTTTTCCAACAGCCATTTTAGGTATGGTGCGAACAAGTGGCTACTGCTAGCGGCGTGACAACTACATAACAAATATGTAGTCCACAACGTCACGCGAGAGGTGTTTTCCGAAATGTTTCGTTGCTCCGAATCTACGGACGAAAGCGTAGTTTTAGTTTGTAATACTGAGTCTGTATTTTGGTAATAATTGTAAATAAGTTTTTTCTGTCTGTCAGACTGCCGACAAGTAACATTTTTTCGAAGATTTACTGGTGCGTTCCAATGTACGGTGTATATATCAGCTCGTTACATATAATATTAGTCCGAACCATTCGACTCTTTGGGTCGCTCTTATCGAGCAATTCGTTTCTTCTCTTTTTCCTCAAAAAGGCTTGGAAGTCAAGAAAAAGCAGGACTTATTTGGAAATTTGGAAATTTTACAGACGCCAAAATATTCGGAAGGCTTCACGTTCCAGTATTCGGAAATTATTTTCGGAAAAATTGGAAGTCCCTAAAAATTGCGCGAAAGCATTATTCGGAAATTTTGTGAAAAAGTTGCTGGATAAGAAAGACCCTCCCTGACCTTATGTACTCAAAAATACCATACCACCAGACAACATTGAGCCATAGAATAAATCCCCCACACCTACCATCAGACCATGCCAAAAACATACACCGTGATGTTCCCATGCCGGGTATCCAAAGAACAACCAACCGCGCCTTCATACCATACCAAGATACCAGATATACAATATCACGTTTCGTGTCACGATACACATCATGCCACATCGTACCGTACCACGTACCATACGCTACCCATGCCGTACCTACACCACCCGAGGGGCTTAACCATACGAAGACGAGAGAAAGGCATGGCCAATATCAAGGGCAGTGCCGTTGAACCGAGGGAGTCATCAACCACACGAGCAAGATATTCAGCAGCATATATATATATATATATATATTATATATACATATTATATATATGCAGCAGGAGCAGTCACAGCTCTGGAGCAGGAGCGCATATACAGAGCACCGCCATACAATCAAAATCCCCAACCTAACCTTCGTAGTACAACCCGCGTCGCGGTATATATAAAATATCGTATTCATCACCCTGCAGCAGCAGCAATGCCGGTGGCGTTGGGAAGAGTAGTCAGACTGCGCAGGTTGGACAAGAGAGCAGTCACGAGACGAACGTGTCAGGTCTCTGGGACCGCAGAGTTCATCAGATGGGCCGTGATCGTGTGAACGCTTCCTATTTGCTGGTTGGCCTTGAGTTGGGTTGGGATTTGAACTACGACCGATGTGCCGGGCTGTGCTGTGCAGCGTGTTGCTTGTTGTACTGCCTGAGCTCGACATAGTAATAGCAACATTGTAGTCGATTACTTCCAGTTCTTACGAGAAGGTGTCGGTTGAGCCCCGAGTGCAAGATGCCCCTCAATACCACCGACATTGCTGCTGTTGCAAGGCGATGGCTGCGACACGGAGAGGAGGCTCGTACGTGGGTTGAAGGTTCGGATTCCTTGGCCGTGCTATATCTGCGCTGTTGCGACAAACCTGTGTGACTGCTTCAGTTGTATGCTTCTGCGGAGCTGTGCCGTGTGCTTTGCGTTCTCGCTGGGCCAAGATGACCCACAACATAAAAATAATGCTCCGAAGCTTACTACCAAGTCAATCTGTATTGAGGAGCCCGAGGGCGAAGCGCGTTATTTTTTCCGGGTTTTCCAAGGAAATAAACCTTCACGAGATACGGTACCTTGCTCGAAGCTTTCTGTTTGTGCGTTGTCACTATTAATATGTCATCGTGTTTGTCTCGACATTCTTCCCGGCCAAGTTTATCCACCGCGCTCGACGCACACCGCATCGGTGCCAGTCCAGGCGGGATCTGTGCAAGCACACACGGGAGTAAAATCTTCTGCTCCTGGTGCGGTTGGAGTGTGCCCGGAGTTGGTCGAGCGACAGTAGATGCTGCAACGTGTCTGGGCACATGGCTGGGCCAAACAGAACCGAAAGCATCAAAGGGCCTTTGTTTTATGAGCTCCACCTATTAAAAGTGGGGGATTCCAACTATATGCGAGTACTCGTAGTAAAACTGTGCCTGTCAATAGCAGCAACGTGCGGGCGGTGTGCTTGCTGCAGGTGGTGCTGTCAGGCCCATCCTCGTACTGCTGTAGGAAAGCAGAAGCAGGAGAAAATCTTCTGCAGTTGTCGGATACGGCAGAAGAAGGAGTAGAAGTGGTGGTACATGGCCGAATGATTTTGAGGTTTTGTTCTACTTAACGAACCCCAACTCTACGAGTACCTTTAGGCAGAGTGTGCCTGTCCACAAAACACGAGCAAAAAATGCTGTGGTTGCGGAACTATTCGTTGGGATCACGACCTCAACCGACACCGCAGCCACGGTATCAGCGGCTAGATAATACGTGTGGAGTGCTGTTTTTGCAGAACGGCTTGTTGGGGGTCACGACCCGCTCCGGGTAGAGGCTTATGCTTCGCCGTAGAGGCATATGTTTTCAATCAGTCGGTTCCCTTGGAACAAGCGTCGTGCGTATTTATCTGGCACAACTAATATGTTTTGTAATGTACGCCTGACATACAGCCAAGGGCAGGCAAGTGCATGCCAGTTCTGTCAAAAACAATTCCTCCCCTACTTGTCTGTGTGCCTCTACTCTGTGCGCCCGCGATTTCTCCTTGTTCCAGAGAGTTAGTTAGTAAACCACGATGACAATTAGCGAGCAGTCGGAATGCTTAGCGGGCTGAGCGAATAAATAAAGTGGGGAAGGAACGAAACCACATGCGACCACCGCCTGTCCGGAAAGTGGAAAGTAAAATGGAGCCAAAAGTAATAACCACTCAAACGAACACGAGATTAGGCTCATTTCAAATCAGGAACCATGCTCAAGACTCGAACCTGACATAATATTCCGTCGTCGACTCGTATCCAGTTGTGGTAGGTGTCAATAATTGCGCTCATATCGCGCGGTAAACAAACAAAGGGCCACGACGAATATATCATACCCCCGCCCAGTACGACCACGAGCAGGGCGAATAACCAGCTCCCAGAACTACAGTAGGAGCCAACCCTCACCTGCTCGAGTGACGTCTGCGCCGGTGCCGACTGGTCTATCTCGTCACCCTCACCAACTCCATCTGCGACTTGACAAACAAAAGACAAATAAGCTGATGACAGCGCTCCAATGCCTTTCTTCGAGAGCTAACACAATTCATTGGACATATGTAGAAAGCGCTTCGCTCCGGGGGTGGCCTACGCTGCTCGCCACGCTTGCTCAGGTAGGTAAAGTACATCAATTTTTGCGAAGCGAACAGAGGTCTATAACTGAATATTGTCGATTTTATGTTTATTTAAGTTGCAAACTGACGACTTCATACTGCCAGGTCCCCCCGCCAGGCTTGAGGACAAAACGGTTCAGCCGCCATACACACTTCGCGTCGCGGGCGAAACCGCCCGCTACGCTCGCTCACATGCCGCACGTCTGTACATACCCTCAGTAAGGTAAAATAATCTTACTGTACGTACGAAAGAGAAAGCACAGCACAGCACGGCTCAGTTCTTCAAGACATAATTGTCGGAATACCATCTTGTTCCTATAAATGACGTTTTTTATGTACGTCGGCCTTGGGAGTATTCAGGGGGATGAAATTTGATGTTTAGCTAACGTCATGTTTTGACTAAGGTATAAAACTCCTTAGGGGAGGAGCCTCATAATAACCTTTATCGTTGAAACGGTAACTGCCGTTATTGTTGTCATTATCGAATGTACCTTGGCATTATCGTTCGGTAGCGTTCCTGCTTTTGATATCCGACCCTGCTGAATTGGTAATACGACGGCGATTCTGTGCACGGGGGGAGGCGGCATGGCTCACTTAAAAGCCTTCGACGTGGCGTGGTGCTTTATCTAAACGCGTTTCTGCAAGAGTGTGCACGACAGGCACCTGCGGTCGGCCAGGCAGGTGACGGGACAGCCGAAACAATGGTTTGAGCTTCAACGGGGTGCGGTTAACGCCTTCTCGACACCGTTAGGGACGGCCGATGCAACCGAGTCGGTGGACTTGTGACAAAGGGGCGCCGTAGAAGCCTCCTCAGTCCCGAAAAAGTCCACAAGCGACACAGCCGTAGCACCAGTTTTCGACACCGGTCGAGAGAACGGTGAGAACCCCTCGGTGGTCCTGTAAGGGAGGCCAGCGCACGAGCTCAGCAGCTGATGACAGCACTCCCCCACAGTACGGGGCCGGACTCAAGGAAAGATGCAACGCCTGGAGGGGAACAAGTTGTTGTGCATCACCTATGGGTGAACGACGAAATCGCAGACGTGCTGCTTGTGGCAGCGTACGAGGGGCGGACGAAGCCCCGGTGTATTCCGAGCCGTGCATACTGGATGAGACGGAGTAAGCAGTAGCCTTGATGACCGGATGATCTGCTGTGGAGAATAGAGGGGAGTTTATCGTGCTAGTGCCGAGAGGTTTCCCGGGAGACATAGAACCACCCCGCAGTCCGTAGCAGGTGTAGAGCGTTTCCAGTAAAAAGCGGCGTGACACGAGGATACGATAATTGTTTTTGATAGTAGTAAACCCACCGGGACACGCGAATCCGTGGCACCACCACAAAAAAAGGGAAGGAAAACACTTGTAGGCGCGAAACGGGTGCTAACCAACAAGACGGACTCGGATGGCCTTACACTAATTAAAACTAAAAGGACTTAGAGCTCAGGGTTTCCGCCAGCTGCATCAAACATTAGAGTTTCCAAAGGCTTGCACAAATTTCCTCGTCAGCGTGAGGGGAGCGTTCGGCGGCTATTGCCAAGTAACGTGGGTGGAAGGTGGACTAATATACACGTCGCACGAGCTTTGATTCGCGCGAAAACCGACGGCCATATATATATAAACATAAGAGTTTCCAGTGGGCGTGGTGTCATATCAGGAAATATCGTCCATCTAAAAATATTTTTGTGGGTCTGAAGCAGAGCCGACGACAGCGGACCGGATTATTGCTAGATACCGTGGTAGAGTGCGGTATGGAGCAGTGTAGGTCAGACCCGTGTGCGTTTGACAAGGTTGTAGACGGCGATGTTGAACTTGTCATGGCCGTTTATGTAGACGACATCGTGATCGTAGGGTCGCCCGGGATATGCAGAGACTTCCATGCCGCGCTAGGTACGAAATTCCTTACGACAGACCGTGGCGAACTGACTTGGTACACAGGTTGAGCATACAAAAGCGACTGAGAAATTGGGGACAGTGAAGTTGCGCAGAAGGCGTGTCTTGAAAACATATTCAACCGTTTCGGCGTGAACTCATCCTCTGACATCACCGCGACCCCAGGTGTGGAACTGGGTCTACGAGAAGAGGGCTAACTTAGAGGGGACTGGCCACGAAGAGACGCTGTATGCAGCTTGATGTGATTGTTGGCCATGACGAGGACGGACATCTTGAGCAGTGTGCGTGCTGTGACGTGTCCCTCCCACAAGTCGAGAGAATGGCAATTAAAGGCAGTTATTAACATTTTATCTCTCCCTCACGTACCAGGTTTTTGATATCGACGTTTGTTTGGGACTCGGGATTGGAGTTGATTGCGTGCAGTAAATTTCCTATAAAGTTTTTCGGCGAGCGAGGGGCGCTCAGTTTGGGGGACGATATTTACCCTGGGGGGCACGGTCGCCAGTGTAGACAGGGGGGCTTGGCGTTGGCTGAGAACCCACTTTATTCGGCTCGGAGGAAGAAAATTTACGTGCACTCTCGATTTTTTAGAGAGCTACTTCGTGCTAAGAAGATCGACACCAAGATGGCATTTTCGGAAGAGCAGCACGTGGACATTCTAGCGGAACCCCTTGCTCCGACCCCCATAAAGTATCAACGCAGGGTTTTGGTGTACCTGTGCTTGGAGGCTACACAAGTACGTATAATCATTTTTAGATTATTACGGTGTTCAGGTGATGCGAGGAATAATTTGTCAGGTCGCCACCCTACGCTATACTTGAGGAACACGACCCCTTTAAAGTATCAACGCAGGGTTTTGGTTTACCTGTGCTTGGAGGCTGAACAAGTACGTATACTCATTTTTGGATTATTACGGTGTTCAAGTGATGCGAGGAATAACTTGTCAGGTCGCCACCCTACGCTGTACTTGAGGAACATCGGGGAGTAGGGCACAACTTGGCCTTTCATGGTTTGGCGATGATCATCGTTTCGAAGGCGGCCGTTGTAGCGGTTGCTCTATATTGGAACATTGATGTTTCACGCGGGGTTTGACCCGGTGGCCGGGTTTTCTTCTCCGGGACTGTTGTTAGATGCTCTTAGGTCCTTGCATCCCTTGAATGTCCCTACAGTATCTTCACCGCTGTGACGAATCAGGGTGGGTGTTCGCTTGGATCGTCCTAGCAGCGACGTTTACAAGTTTGAGACGGTTGCGTATATCTTCGCAGGCGTCATTACGAATTCCGGGGGCGTGCTCATGACGAGAGTTCGAGTACTCCGAGCTCCGAGCTCCACTCCGCTGCGCTTCACCTGTGTTGTACCACCCACAAAACACAAAACGGCCCGACACCTAAGACAATGGAAGCACGTATGTTGCCGATTGTTTTACGAGGGCATTTTTTTTTTCTGCACTAGCTCCAAACGTTTTCATCAAACCTAAAATCAGCAGACCAGACATGGGCCCCTTGGTGGACTCCCGGGAGTGTGACAAAGCGACAGCATATTTCGTGTCCTCCTCCGGGGCGGACCTTGTTGCTGAAGTTAAAAAAGGGGGTTCCAGACGCTTCAATGTTCGGTTTCTTGTACTGTAGACAAGTCTTTGTTTTTATGCCGTAGAACGAGCAGGAGAAATCCAGAACGTTCCTCTTGCTCGTTCTACATGATAAAATATTTTTTGGCTACAGTATAAGAAACCGAAAACTCAAGCGTCTGCAACCACCTTTTGAATTTCAGCGATAAGGTCCTCCCCGATAGAAGACACGAAAATTTCTGTCACTGTGGCGCACTCACGGGAGGGCATCAAGAAGTTCATATCCGGTCTGCAATTTACGGCTGAATAAAAAAGTTCGGAGTTAGAGAAGAAAAACGAAAAATCATCATAAGCAAACGGCCACAGACGTGCTTCCATTGTCTATGTTGTAGGGACTTTTTGTGTTTTGTGGGCGGTGCAACACAGGTGGAGCGGAGCCGAGCGAAGCTCGAGGCTTGGAGTGCTCGAACTGGCGGCGTGAGTGCTAAAATGACCGTCCTCACGACGCACAGACAACATACATGGTCGGGAAGCGAACCTTGATGAATATCCTCGAGCAAATCATCAAATATAGCTGCTCTCTAGATGGCAGGGTGTAATATGGGTCACAGATAAACAGGGAATATACGTCTAACTTGTGTGGCTGTAATGTGAAGGTGAGTGGTCGACGGTCACGCCGGATGACAACCCATTGTGGGGGCGGTGAAACTGGGAGGATGCTGTGTCGGGGGAACCGTAAGTAAGCGCGTTGCCGCTTGGCGGCCAGTACAGGTATTCGGTGCTCGCATTCCTGCTCGGTTGTTGAGAGCCATTCGATTTGTGCGAAGGCGTATGGTGCGCCGTTTTGTGGGTGGTTGACGGCTCTGAGTCGTTGTTCCGAGGTGGTAGATTGTAGGGGGGGCATATTGTGGTTCATATAACAGTAACTTGTGCGATCCTCGTTACATTGGCGCCGTCCATTTTGCGAGGGGACGTATACGTCAGGTCAAGTTGAGAGAGGATCGGCCGAGGGGGTTGCGGGCCAATATGCAGTCATTTTTGTCTTTGCTGTGATACGATTGGACCATTAATGAAATAAACGATCCTTTGGGTGTCCACAAATACAAAAACAAAGCAGAATGATGCTGCTTCCGATTAAACTGTCGATTCGGCGGGCCGACCACAGCACGTCCCAAAGTTGATCACTGTTTCGCCGCTGTGCCACGCTTCTCCAACAAGTAACCCTCTCTAGGCTGTGTTTGAATGTGTTTCGATACAATGCCACTAAAGAATGATAAACTTGTGCCGTCAGCGTAGCTCAAGTTCATGCGCACGAAAGCGGCCTGATCAAACACGGGGCAAACTGAAGCATGTCGCGGCGAAACCCACTCACCGTAAAATATCGTCACATAACATGTTCCTTTAATCGCCGAGAAGGACCAACTAGGACGGCAAATACCACTTTACACAGGCATTAGGTACACCGTTCCGTACGTGCATCACACCCGCCCCGACGGCAGCCTCCCAGGGCTTGATGACTCTGAGGGCATAACGGTACACACTCTAGAGACGAGGGAGTAGCGGCTCTGTTGCTACCCATACCGGATCCACCTCCTTCTGCCACACCCCGTGTCCGAAGGTTACTTGTCCGAGGGTGCAGCCGTACAGCAGTACCGTGATTCTCAACGAATATTACCGTGTCCGACACAACCCCCATATGTCGAGCGCAGCTTCATACGGAGGCACAAAGATCTCCCACAACCGCTTTTGCGTCGCTAGGAGAGTCCGAGTAAGTCCAAACAACGAGAGCTCGTTCGAGCGTTTTGAAATGGTTGGCGTAAGCCACTTGCTTACCCTGCACGGTTCGACCCTTCTCATCCACGTCTATCAATGCTGTTCGGACTGACTGGCTGCTCTCGACGAACTCCTTCTATCTGCTTCGAACAGTCACTCCCGACGGCGCCGCCAAGTCATCGTCCCTCTTGATCGCCTGTCCACGACGTTACAAAGCGATCTATCCAGGCTTTGCGGCGGGTGTTCAGTTCTTCTCTGCTGTCATTCTCGCCCTTTCCCCTAGACAGTGTTCATGGACGAGGTCAACAAGGAGCCGCAACTTCCCACCAGCACTGCCGGCACTTGCACAAGTAGATACAGCCAGGAAAGCTCAAGCCGACGTAGATGGAGTGCTTTGAATCGCTTTCCTTAGATAGTTAGACGACGAAGACGACATAGGGAGAAATCTGTTTTTCGACGTAGTTGAACCTCTGCGTTGCTGCCGCTCGGTCATGGGCATCTACGACTGAATCCAACACCCCCCGTTGAGGTAGGCATATCTTGCTCCACAGATCGCCGCAGCCATAGGGCTAGTGAGTTCGATGGCGTCTAGCACTCATTTGAACGACGCCGACGCCGCAGTTTGTATGCCGACAGACGGTAGATGGTACATAGAGCCACGAAGCTTGGCGGTTTTTCGAGGTACTGATGATTCTAGAGCGCATCTCGCCACACACCCCAACGTCGTGTGCGAGTTGTTCTTGTCCTTGTTCAGCGCGTTTTGCCCTGCGAGAAAAGCTAGCAACCAAGAGCGACCCTCGCGACACACATGCCAACGTCTGGGGCGATATATTGAGGTTTAAGGGTCCAAATCACGTTGAGGGACGTGATAAATTCCTGTCCGCCGGACAAACGAAAACCAGCAAAGCCGATTAGGGTAGATGGTACCGACAAGATACGCGCTAAGGAGACTACCGCCTACTGGGATATCATAACACTGGATGTTGCCGAGCAAGCAACAATCGAGTAACCTCAAGTACCAGAGAGGAAGTTACGGTGCATTGTAAGGGGGCGTCGGGAAGTGGCTCGAGTGGCGGGTCGGGTAACGGAAAAGCATGGCCAAGGGTCATCGTCGGCCGACCGGTGTCGCCCTTCCTTGCTGGCAACAAAAAATATTTTTGACGGGTGAAGACAAACCACCGGAACAAAGCGTCCAACCACCTTGTACATAATTGAACTCATCTGAACAAACCACTTTAGTCCACGGTCACTCGTGCGATATTCTCAACCCGAGCCGGCTGAAGGCGCTCGAAATCTAATCGATTCCAAACCGCTCGAAATCAAACCAATTACAGACAACCATTGCGCGATAAGCGCACGGGCTGCCGGAAGAATAACAGGAGCCATTGGAGAGGACCCGGATGAACGCGAGTGCAGCCCGCGATGTCGTCCACGAACCCACACACAGCACCAACGGGGATAAATACTACCAGTCCGACAAAAATATGAACAACTTTCGGTTTTGGAGGAAACTTCTGAAACAACTAAAATGAACTACACGCCGTGAGTTCGATTCCCGGCATCACAACAAACTACCTTTTTTTGTGACACTTTTTTTCCCCTTTTTTTGCTTTGTGTGTGTCGACACAACCAAGTAGTACTCGGAGTAACTTTTGGGTTTCCACCGGTTGAGGACAATGATGTATTATCAACATCGCAGTGAGCAGTTCTTCAGGTGGCTAAAAGTACCAACAATACCATCGTCAAAACTAATGTAAAAAAAGTCATTTTTTCGACCTGGGAGAGCTCGGTAAACCTAAAAAAAATCCTTACTGGAAAAATTGCCCGAAATCCCGGGAATCTCGGGGGGGATGATTTCTAACCATCCCCGTGTCAAACAACGGATTTTTCAAAGGTTCGCCTTTCTCCATGGTGATACTAGTATTAATGAATGTTAGGGACACGACAACTGTACGCCATAATCTTTGCTGCGGATGTTGCTCATATTTTTTGCATCCCAGAAGTGGCTTATATTTTTTGTCGGACTGGTATGCAAATCGCTTCCTGTCCACGAAAAAGCACTTCGATGTGTCCATCCGTCTGCGCGTAATTGACGGTGAGCGCCTTCAATTCGTACTCGACTCTGACGTGTTGAGACTGCTCATGTGAGTTCCTCTACGAATGATCGCGGTGACCACCGACGAGTCAGTTCGGTTGCGGGGAGCGTTCAACTCGCCGCCACACACCCGAAGTACATGTCGCCGGAGCAAAATATATCAGACTAACTGCGACATGGCGTCGTTTCTGTCAAATGTAGAATCGAAGTACGCCACATTCGCACACACGTTTTATGTCAAATCGCATTTCATCCCAACAGCAATGAAACGATGAAGGTCAAGCACTCATTAGTTCCTGAAACCACTCCGCGTTCGGCTGCCGATCTTATGGGATTAACGGACGACTACAATGTCAAAACTCGCTCATGAACTATTCACCGCCCGGATGATCCCTGTTACTTGTATCATTTTTTCAAAAACGTGTATTTGGACGAAGCCTCAATGCGTCAAAAAAATCATATCGTCCAATTACTCAAGGATATATGAATACTATTATCACTAATACAACGGGCTTCGCCGGCGGTCTGGATGGCTACCGGCCGCGGACTTGCGTGATGGGCGGATTTTTCAGAGGAGGAGGACGATGAGGCTGAGACTTGGTAACGAGAAATGAAGGTGTGCGCTTCACACTCAATCAGCGTTCGAAATTGAAGCATAATGTTGAAGACAACTCGACCATTAACCGCCAAGCGGCGGAATCACAATAGGTGGTGTAACATACAGCTCGGGGAATACACGATGGCCAACATAATAGTTTCGTAAAAGGGCGCCGTCATAGCTGCCAACCTCTGTAGCAGTACTGCTGCAGCTGAACATTCCCGCAGCCACTAGTACA
>JBBMHQ010091406.1:0-10684 GCA_037834295.1 Postelsia palmaeformis | reverse complement strand
GTGGGGGGGGGGGGGGGCAAGGGGGGCATGACTAAAATGATTCCTTTGGAAAGATTCCTCCGTCGAGATATTTCCACATACGTGTGTATGTAGGCGTTTACGCTGTTGTTGCCGTTGCCGAGGAAGCTCGCCCACTGAGTTCGTCTGAGAGGGGGGTGGTATCTTAGCTCCCGTGTGCTATGGCGGTAGTAGTGTGTTGTCTTATTACCCGTATGACACGGGGTGTGATATTATCACCCGTGTGATACGGGATAGTGCGATTGGTCGTTTACTCAACTTTCCAGGGTTAGTTAATTTTTATTCACTACTAGAGATACTCCCCAACCATTGTGAGCTAACCGTCTGCCCTGACCGAGGGTGCATCCCTACTAGCCATCTAGAAGCACGAGACGTATCATTGATTGGCCGTATTTATACGTGGTAACCTTGAGAGAGCATCTGTTTTTCTGTCGTTATTCCTATAGTGGGGAAACGAGCGTCAAACGTGCTGAAATCGAAGTACTTAAGACCGAATCCGGGAGTCCTCAGTATGAATGGCTCTGAGCCATGCCCCTCGGGGTAGGGGCGGGGTTCTTGTGCCACGGCGGTGTTTCTTCGACCGAGAAGCGTTGTTCTAAAAACCTTTGCACCCCCATTCAACATGTACTAGCGTAACCTTGTTGTTGTGACATGTCTAGGTGTTGAGGATAACGCCTGCTACCAGAATGGCAATCATGTCGTTTTTCGGACTGGCAAAGATTCTGAACCCAAGTATCGCCGGATACATTGTTCGTGCTCTCACGATGTTATTCGCGACAAACCTATAGTGAAGCTGTTGTGGGCGTCGGGTTGCGCGTTTGGACCTTTATTTTCATAATCGGTGTTTGGGTGAGGAAAAGAGCTGCTCGAGGCAGGAGACCTCAAAAAACAGTCCGGGGACACCCTTTCTTGCCGCAGCAAAAGCGCGTGCGAGGTTTAACGGGTGGCTGCACGAGGTTTCAGGTATGGCGAGCTCCTCTTTTCGCGGGAGGAAAATCGCTGATAAGAGATAGGTACTGGCTGCTGTTTGCCCCTGGCTCTGTGGGAGGAGTTAGAGTCTGTGATGGGTTTAGCAGCGCCAAAAGCGCTTTTTCGCCACACCGTTGGAGGCTGCACCCAGCTGACGAACACGAGACACGAGAGTGCTATAATAGCAGTAGAAGAAGGAAGTCACTACTGCTGTGCACCAGTAGTTCTGGCAAAACGCATATCTACCGAACTGTGTGTTATACTACTGCTGTAGTAATACTTCTATCGCGCTTGCTACCGTCCGGGTTTTTGTGGTTTGTGGAACCGACCTACCTCCAACTTGAAAACGGTCGGTGTCTGGTTCACGCCGTGTACCCACATTTTGACTGGATCCGGAGCACTTTTGTAGTACTGTAGCACATTTTGATACCATATACGTGCAGGTCGTATGTTGAGAGTGCTTTCGCTCGTCTTGAGGTCAGGACACTGATGTTGGGCGTCGTTTTTGATGCCCTCAGCAGACGCTATCTTGCTGTAGAAATATGCATGCTAACGTGGGGGGTAGTATTCATGTTTTGCTCGCCTTAAGGCATTTCACCGTCGACCACGCCCCTTTCAAGACGGAGCAGAGGAGATGGTGGGGGGGGAGGTTAACACGGCCTAGAGTGTGCTACGACTGTACTATTATCCGCGGCCAAGGCCCGTGCTATAGGATAGCGAGACAACGTTTCGGTCATTCTATTTGCTGACTAAAGGCGATGTTTCTTAACGAAAAGGGACCATTATGGAACGCAGTATCACACGAAAGTCGTGGGGCCCAGGAACCATTGGTGCAGACTTTGTGTGATGACGCCCAATCAATGTCGTCGGTTGTTTATGTTATGGTATCCCTTCTCCCCTGTTGCGGCATTATGATTTGTAGTAATCGTCCCCTCATCGTACCTGGCAGGCGTTGTCGCCTGCCTTTCTAATAAGCGCCTCGCTCCTTCGTTCAAACACATCTGGCGAGGCAAGCACCAACTAATACATGAGCTCATAACATCTGACATCGTCAAGCACCTCGTGTGAGTCACGAGAGCAGAGTTAAAGGCGTCAACCTGCAAGCAGTAGTCGGTCCTTAGGCTCATCCTGTCTTACCCTTTACACCGGCATCGTCGTCAGGACGCTTTTGGCGCCTGCGAGTGGTACAGTGCGTCCTCAATGGAATGTGCTGTTGATTGAGAAGGATTCGGGTACATGAGATACCGCGTCCCGATAAGTCGAATAGGCAGGTCATCCGGCCGCGGACGACCGAAGCGCAGCCATGGCAGGTGTGCAGTCCATTGTCGGTTGAGAGGAGGCTGGCCGAACACGCCCAACGAGGCATGTACTTATCGACAAAGATGTTGACGGTGCCTTCACCCGCACAGTCCGCAGCCGAGACGGCGCGCATGTCTGCTGAACCTATCCGTGAAGAGATGAATGAAGCAGTTGCCCCGAGGTGTTGACGAGAAGTAGGCCGAAGTAGTCGCCGCTCATCGCGACAACAGGGCCGGACGGTAACGGGAGGGAGAGAGTGGGCCAACGTACCGTCTGTGTGGAAGACTTGCGCGACTGGTATTGAAGATAACGACGAAGCCACCACCGCGTGCAGATGCTCCTGCTAATCCACCAATAAAAGTGCTCGAGTATCACAAGCGTTCGAGAGACGCCGAGGGGGTAGGAGGCGATAGCATGGCAGGCTTGCATAATCCACGGGCGCATACGCAGCGGGACGTAAATTTGCGTAGGTCCGTCGTCTAAAAGGCGGGCGGCACGTCCACCAAGCTTGTCGGGACTAGCCAAAGCGGGGGGCATCAAGCTCCGCACAAGCAGGAGGACGCCGCCGTCATCGTGTGTGTAAAGTTGTCCTTTTTCGGCTAAAGAGCGCACTTCGGACAACGGGGGGTGGTTCTGAGGCGCCAGGTGCAGGAGGAAATCGTTGGGGAGAAGATCACACCTGTACTCGGCTATCGTTGGGGAGAAGGCAGCACTTATATTCGGTTCAGCGTTGCAAGTTAGAGGTATGGGAGTTGGTTGTGAAGTGCCGTATCTTCGATCCATTCTCCCTTTTCTCCGGACTGGTTTGGTTCGTGCCTGAGCTTTTCAAGAATCTGCATATATATACGGCCCTTCAGGGTGGGCGAGTGTTATGGTGTTCCCCTTCCCTTGTTGCGTCACTATGGTTTGTAGTAATCATCTCCTTATCATACCTGGCAGGCGTATTGCCTGCCTTTCTGATAAGCTCCCCGCCCCTTCGTCGAGGCAAAAGCAGCAACTATTATTAATAAAAGAGCTTGTAACATCTGACATCGCCAAGAACATCGTGTGAACGACCAGAACAGAGCGAAAGGCATCAACCTGCTATCACGGGGGACCATAGTTAATATTTATAGGACCGAATATTTTCAGCAAAAATGGGGAAATATATAGGTTTTTGCGTATACCGTAGGTTAATTCTTAGTTTGTAGAACTGAGTCTCTGTTTTGGTAAAGCCGATCTTGTCTGTCTGTCTGTCTGTATGTCCGTCTGTCTGTCCGCAAGACTTGAACTTTCAAACACTTTCCAATAGCCGATATATAAGCTCGGTACATCTGATACTCGTGCGACGTATTCGACCCTTATGGACCTTATATACTAAAAAATACCATACCACCACGAAATTTAGCCGTGTAATACATCCACGGCATCGCACCATGGTACCATACCGCCAAGGTACCATACCATATACTGTAAGTTTCCCGTCCCATGCCGTCAACATATACCATACTATATACGGTGGGCTTCCCATATTCCCATATACCATACCACCGACATATCCCCTAGCCCATACCGTGTTTGTTCCATCCCATATGGTATATATCAAGCCGCGCAGTACCATCATAACATGTACCAGGTACGAACATATTATGACATCACATCAGGTATACTAGTTGCCCTTGCCCGCTACGGAAGGGGTTGCCCGTGGGCTGAGCCTATGTCGAGGTCGGAGGTCTACTGTCGCGAGACCTGATCTTTAACAGCAGCGTTTGGACGTCTTCGTCGAGAAAAGAGAAATTGCATCGCCTGCAGCGAAAACAGTTCGGTACGGGGAAGTAAATTATTTTTAACGTCGCTCTTGCGCCGAGGTCGTGGGTATCCGTATCTTATTGTACGACTGTGACCACCCATATCCCTCGGAAAAAATCCGTGCACCCAGCTGGGCGGAAAATTATTGCACACCCAGTTTATTTTATATAGGTTTTACTGATACTCGTAGTGCACCAATATCCCTGATCCATGTGGGAAGACGGTTCGCGCTCCAGGCTCTCGATTTACGGTTCGCGCTTCGCGCTCACGGCCTCCGGCGGCTCCTTAGATTTCTGCATCTTGTTGGTGGGAGCAGGGTGCCAAATGGGATCAGATCCGGGTGGGATCAGGTCCAAGTGGGAGCTGGGTGCCGAATGGGATCAGATACGGGTGGGATGAGGTTCGGGTGGGAACAGTGTGCTTATGGGGAGCGGGGTGTTACCGTGCTCCTATCCGGACCTGATCCCACCCGGATCTGATCCCATTTGGCACCTTGCTCCCACCCACAACAAGGTACAGAAATATAATCAGCCTTGCGCAGGAGCCGCCGAAGGCCGTGAGCGCAAAGGGCGAACCGTAAATCGAGGGCGCGAAGCGCGAACCGACCTCCCACGCATCGGTCGTGGATCAGGGTTTTTGGTGCACTACGAGTAAACAGTAAAACCTATATAAAAAATCTGGGTGTGCAATAAATTTCTACCCAACCGGGTGCGCGATTTTTTTTTGCCGGGCGACGTTCCAGATAAGGTATCTTGTTGGATACTTTTAGTTTACAAAAATATAAGTTTTGGTCTCGCCGAGTTCAGAATATAAACTAGTTTAATAAATAAATGTGGATACCAGGTCCCATTGAAATATCTAAAAAAAATAGAGAGATTAATTATTGTGCGTTGTTCGATCTAATAACCCCCCCCCGCTATTTTCCTCGATGGGACTCAAAGGCATATTTTGAACGAAATTATGTTCGAATCAAATCTCCAACTCCTATCAACTTCGAGACAAAAATTAGTTCGCGTTTACTTTCCAACCCTCTATTATGGAGGTACTAAGTATTAATAGTATTAATAGAGACATGTGCAGTACCAGGTAGTCTGTATCTTCGTCTCTGTGTCGATCACTCCGTTACCCTCGTATATTTCGTCGCCCCGCGATTTGAGAAAAAAGAGCTGTCCGATCAAAAATACGCCACTCACTACTATAATATATTATGAATACAACAAAACAGTAGCCTGCCTACATAAGTCACGAGCATCACCCCCCCCTGCGCTTTTGGACCACCCCTCCCTGCAATCTTACAGGTAGGTATGTATATATATACTACTAGTAATACCGCGTTCTCACCAGCGAACACGTCGTACGTACGTATGAGCTCATCATGAATGTATGTGCATGTACGTCAACATCTATCTGCTGCAGCATTATTTGCAGGGAGTATTTTAAACTTTTTTCAGTGCCTTGGTGTGCTTGTCACTTGTCACGCACCTCCCCACGGAAAAAAACTGATCTTGCCGGAAGTCCCGACACACGGCTAATGGAAGCACGTCTGCCGCCGTTTTTTGTACGAGGACTACTATTCCTCTTCTTCCCTGCTATCGTAGCTCCGAACGTTTCCATCGAGCCAAAACTTGGCAGACCGGAAAATATGAGCTCCTTGTGGTGCACTCCCGTGAGTGTGCCAAAGCGACAGCACTTCTTTTCGTGTCGTCCTGCTATCGTACTACTGCTGTCAAAATGTACTGGCATACCACTCTGTCCCGTAATATAGTAACTCTATTTTACTATCACGCGCGCGAGCGCAAAGCTTGTTCGTGTGGTTCCAAGGAAAAAAAGCAGACGTTTAGTCTGAGAGCCAAGGTGCCATCTGTCTCGGTGCCGACTGATCTCACTCCACACTCGCACCAACTCCAACTGCGACTTCACAAAAGAAACAAGCAAACTGAAAACAGCGCTCGAATGCATTTCTTTGAGGGCAATACCAATTTACTATGTATGGTCCCCCGTATCAGCAGTAGTCGATCCCTGCTAAGTAGGCCGGTCCATACTGCTTTACAGTTAGGTTACACGGAGTACCAGGTGTTATTTATGGGAGTGTTTTTCATGAAATGATACGCGCAGCAAACCTACAGCCTGGGCCATGGGCGTCATGCTCGAAAGTGCGCAGAGATGCTCATGTACGAGGAGTCCTCTATCGTAGAGTGGTATTGATTTAGACCAAGGTTACCGCATGAGAGGGGGGCGGGGTGCACTCATCATGTTATGCATGGCCGTAGACCCTCGCACCTAATGCGGGGACGGAGAATATCCGGCTTTCACCGACCAGAGGCAGACACCTTGTTTGCGCCAAGAAGCCTCGTATGCGAAGCGTAAGGTGACGTTGTTCGTAGAGTCGCAGGAATCGTGAGCTGCATCCTACTAATTATCGCTTGTGAGGCGGGCTTTCCCGTATAGAGGTGACAGCGCAGCAAGAGCTATGATATGATGCGATTCAGACCCCTTCAGAGCTGCAGTCCCATTTTGGGGACAAACTACTTGAAATTTGAATGGTAGATCCCCAACACGGGAGTGCGGTTCTAAAAGGTGTTACGAAACGGAGGAGGCTGACGGAGTTGAGGGCAAAAGTTAACCACCTGCAGAAGAGAAGTAGGCCAGTTCTACGAACCGCATGCCTGCTTGATCTGAGAAAGGATGGTGCCCCACTCTCAGTAACTACCGCGCGTGCCTCTGCGGTCCTTGAATCTACGCTGAGTCCGTACTCTGGCTGTATGCAGGTTTCGCATTTCGG
The DNA here is from genome assembly GCA_037834295.1 of Postelsia palmaeformis. NCBI lineage: Eukaryota > Phaeophyceae > Laminariales > Laminariaceae > Postelsia > Postelsia palmaeformis. The sequence goes on along the minus strand of JBBMHQ010091406.1, from coordinate 3,828 downwards.
CGCCCCTTGGCGTGATCGGTGTATAGTAAATCATACGTAGGTCCAATCTTCCTACATCTACGAGAGGCATGGTATATATTTTTGTTTGTCGAATATCTGCCGACTGTCCCCGTTCGTCACAGTAGTGATCCTTTACAAGTCAGCCTTCCAGTGAACCTAAGGGGCTTGCCCCATTGAATGGAATCTGCACAACCTCACCGGGATAATGAAAGGGCTCTACATTTTCAGCTCAACTCGTACGGGGGACAGCCCCGGACCCCAACAAATATGACAGGTATACACTACTGCTATGGAGGGAGTACAGCAATCAGAACCCATCATCCGCACACAAAAACCTAGATATATGCCAGCATTTCTACGAAGCATGTTCGGTCCTGATCAATACCACCGCACTGTGCGGAAATATGAAAGATAAGAAGCGCTTACACCCTAATATTAGTAATAATCGATTCTTATACTAACAGACACCCAGAGTGGTACCCATTTGTTCACCTCGATTACGGGGGACTTAAATAGGATCTATGGTATACACACAAAAAAACTGCCAGGTATATATTATTTGCCTATTTTTACTCACAATATTTGGTTCTATAAATTATGGTCCCCCGCATTAGTGGAAATATGGACAGGGCTAAACAGAACCTCATGGCGGCGTAACATCCTGGAACAACAGCCTTCATCGTAGTCGGACAAAACGTACCGGTGGGATTTGGTGAAGCGTTCACCGCTGACCGCGAATTCTTCATCCAAGGTCACGACATCCTGACGGTTCTACAGAAGTACCTGGTCGTAGCTTTACAACCGCAGTCCTGTATGTGCCATAAACCACTCGAATTATATGTACTTCCTCCCACAAACGAGACTGCAGTGTTCTAGAAGACTTCAAGAGTGCTGTTGTAGTTCGCACTAGATATCTTTCGTGGGCATGAACTGCTGTTTGGTACGTGGGAGGTCACCCACACAGCGACAGTGTGTCCTCGCCGTCATGTATACGTGCCCTCACTGTAGTTTCGTCCAGCAGATAATTTCTGTTAAGGGCACGCTGGCACCCTAGCGTCTCGTGGCGCCCGGTCGCTCTGATCAGTCTCTGGATGTTTTATCGGAACACAAGAAGAAAAAAAAACGTCGCAATCGTACGACACGCGGCGTTAAACTCTTCGGCTGATTCGTGTTTTTACCGGAGAGCGACGGGTGACTCGTCCGACGTTCATCACAGAAGTTTGTGTTTGTTCATCACATAAAAATCTTGTGCTTTTCTCGAGACTGATAATCCGCAGGTTCTCGACAGAGGCCTGCACCTCGACCCAGGGGTGCTCCAGTGGTCGAAATTTGTCGAAATCGGGGGTGCATCAAAGGAGATAAACAAAACTGCTCCCGACTGAACGTTTGCACTTCACTTGCGGACAGCTACAGCTTCTCACGGGAAACCACAACCAGCGAAATTGAGCGATGGTCATGATGGGGTCTGTGAGGGCGTCGGGTGCACCAGACGGCATTCGCAGGCACCTGCAGTCAGAAGCACAATAATTTCGCAAAAACGCGAAGATGTTTCATTCCACGCGAGGGAGCATAGCACACTGGCTGCATCACCAATGATGCAATCGCCTTCACTAGAAGATTACTGTTCTCCCGGCGGATGATGTACCTCTTGAGAAGTCGTTGTCTAAGACTCTACTGGGCGCAAAACTACGTTTTATGATGGGTAGCAAGTTATTGGGCCCAAACAAACAAGTGCAAAAATGGGCTAACAAGCTCAGGATTCTCGTACATTTGCGTCAACCCTTCTATATTCAAGCGCGAAATACGGATCTTGGTTGCAAATCCCTAACTCTAATTTTTCCAAGGCGTATGTATATGTTGCCGAAACGCCTACAAAAGTACGCGCGGGTACTTGTCGACGCATTCCTGAGCGTGCTGCATAGGGTCTCCCTGAGCACTCCCGCGGTGCTCGTCGATTTAAAACCAAGACACGTTCAGGAAACAAAAAGCGCGTCCGCCACGAGCAATGCCGTTGCCGCACGCAATTTCTCACCAGAACATAACAACTACATACAGCAGTGTCGTTTTTCTTCCGGTGCTAACATTACCATCTGACCCCCCCCCCCCCTCCCCCCGAATAAGGGTGACATCTCGGCGTGGTGTTCAAGGTGTCGACAGGATCAAGACATCCGTGCACCAACCAGTTATGTGCGAGCATCGCAAGCAGTCATCCTCTTCCCAAGCGGCGCACCGAGCTTTCTCTCTCGATCGAACGCACGATGCTCCCGAGCGTCTCCTCCTGGCGACGGGCGTGTTCCAAGCTGGACGCACATGGCTACCGAGTCGTGTTCCCGGCTTCGAAGTGTATTTTCGATAAACGTGACCCGTACCTCCGAGGACGCGACTGCTCCATTGGGGCAAACAAAGTATTCACGCCGCAAACTTGACGAACGGCATCGCCCTCGCGTTCCTGCCTGCGAGGCTAAGGTGGCGCAGGCGACACGACCCATACCCTCCGAAACGGAAACAAAACAACACTTGACACAATTTACGACAAAAAAACACAACTGAAGGGAAAAGCGGGGTGTTTGTTCCTAGAAAGCAACAAGGCATTTTTTCACTATTTCCGCTTGAACTTGGACTTAGACTTGAACTTGGCGGAACCCTTCTTGGCCCCTCTCTTCAGCCGTTTGTTGGGGTCGAACTCCGTAAATTTGTACCTGGATAGGATGAGCGCGCAAGCCAGCGAATGCAAAAACAATCGCAAGCACACACACGAGGTGTACGATGTTGTTTCAGTTACGACGTGTGTCTGACTATTTTAGTTTATTCTTCAAATTGACTCTATTTTATTTCCCGATGAGAGATATTCTTCCGCTTCAGTACTTGTAAGCCTGTCCCGCGACCACGCGTTCAATATTTTTGGCATGACAAATATGTGATAATCACCACAACAGCATCGAAGACGGCGGACAGACTCAAGCAACCCTCGTTAAGACTACGGAGAGAAAAACTGTCCTTTCAAAATGACGAGTAACACTCGTAAATAGAACGCAGGTAACAGCCAGCCGGCGCGTGACTTGGGAGTGACTGGAAAAAAAAACAGTGTCGGCTTCACAACGCAAGGCACAGACGCAGGCAGCATGACGCCACGGTGGCTGCTTGGGCGCTGACGCTGCTCCTAGGCAGCTGATCACACCAAGAGTGATGATTGCGATGGTCATTTTCCTTAAAAGGGGGCGTCTCTCCCTCTCTCCATCTCTCTCTCCCAAGAGTGGTCTCGGAAGACCCAGCACTTTTTTCTGCACGGCATCAGGCAGCAAGACTGCATACCCACCTCGGCCAACGCGGTTTGGCTGCTCACACTTGATGTCCCGCATCGTTCATTCAGCGCAAGAAATAGTCACCATCTGTGTGGTCCAGTCCATCTCGCCATACCCGGCATGCTAACGCGTTTCCCCCGTCAGACCTGACCAAAGCACACCTGATTTTACATCGTGCAACTGTCCAAGGTGGTACAAAACTGCACATGAATTTGAAGGGGAAAAAACAGGCTGGCTGCTGGCTCACCGGCTCTCCGACGCACCGCCCGCAGTCGCGCCGCCCGCTTTGTCCTCCCGCGCTGGGCCTTTCTTCGCGCCGAGGTCGAAATCGAAAGAGGATCCCGTCCCGACATCGAGCTTCCGCTTGGCACCGCGCAGCTAGCCAAACGGGGTGGGAGTTGTAGTTGGAGTAGGCGCGCGCGAACGGTCACCGAGTGAGATTTGGCCGACGGTTCATAGAGGGGGGAGGGGGGGGGGGGGGGTGTACTCAATAGGAGAGCGGTCCTCGCTCTCCTGCCTGGCCGTA
>JBBMHQ010091395.1:0-10687 GCA_037834295.1 Postelsia palmaeformis | reverse complement strand
TTGTACTGTAGTTTGAACGTATCAGAAAATCGCGGTGGGTGGTGCTCCGGCCGCGCGTGCGGAGAAACGCGGGGATTGCTGGACATCGATCCCGTATATCTGCTCTCCACAACGTACTGAATTGCTCAGACATTGTGGAAGCTTCGATTCTGCAGTAGAAATTTCCGTCTGTTTCTTGTGCGCGAGCGAAAAACATCGTAGTCGATGCTGTGGGTACATACTCACTGTAACATAAGCACGTACGCGCGTATATACACTCTCAAGAATCGTTGGCTACGGAAGCAGTAACCTACGTGCGTACAGTTTGTGAAAAGTTGAAGCCAACAACAAACAGCGCGCCGTCTGTCGCTTGTCTGATCTCCCCTTTCCATCACTTGATGATGCCTGCACCGCGCACTGTCTGTATACGAAATTTACAAAGTAAAGGTCGAATACCCTGGCAAAAAAACCGCGTGCGTTCCAGCTGCGTGCATGCAGCTCGTGGGACGTCGAAGACCAAAGACAAAATACGACGCATACCGCCAAAAATATAGCACTTTTTGGCCGAACTGTCACTGGGATTGACCAATAAGACATGTATTTTCGCCGAAACACTATGCTTAAGCTTCCATATTGGAGAGCCCTTCTTCCAGAATTTCCAAAAATTGGAAAATCTTGGAAAAGTGCATCAAGATACGGAGGCGCTCTGTCACAGTTTGTGATAATCTTCAGAAGCAAGAATACCAGGAAAAAGAATTCGATATATTTCAAAAACAACAAAAACAGGAAAATCTGAAGACCAAATAATTGCGCGAAAAGAATATGGAAGTTATTATCAGGAAAGAAATATGGAAATTATGAGGAAAAAAATCCGGGAAGCCTGGAAGATGAAAAAATTGCGCGAAAAAATATGGAAACTATGGGGGGAAAAAAACTCTCCGATAAGAAATGTGATGCCCAGTGAGGAAGCACCCCCATGCCTCCTTCTGCTGCTGCAGCATCTGTTCTGGGTGAGAGATGCGGATGAACGCGCAGGGCGGCCTGCTCGGCGAGAGAGCGACACCATGGCTGCGCAGGATGCGGCCTCTATCGACTCCCGACTCTTGCAGGGACAGCCCCGCCATTGGGATCTAGGGGGGGTGTTTCATTACTGTAATATTTAGTAGTGGTGTCAATGCGGTACGTCGGCGGGGGGTGGCCGGCTCGATGTACAGATGCATGTGAAAAAAACGAAAAATATGGAGAGAGGAAGGGAATTTCATCGTTTCGTATGCACGGGGTGAGCATAGAGCGACTCAACCATCCAGTAATTTAGCAACAAAGTGATGCGTGTCAAGTATAGGGCAGTATGGACTTGGGGACTGCTGGCAGGTGATGCCTTCGGCTCTGCTCTGGTCACGCACATAAGGTGCGTGACGATGTTATAAGTTATAGACTCTTGTATAAGTTGCTGCTTGCCTCGCGAGATGCCCCCTTAACGAAGGGGCGAAGCACTCATCAGAAAGACAGGTGATAACGCCTGCCAGGTATGATGAGGGGACACTTGCTACAGACCAGAATGCCGCAACAAAGGGAGGGGATACCATAACATGCGTATATCATGTGTCGCGGGAATATCAGTCGTGTGTTTGTTCTGTGGCACCTACGTATATAGGCAACCGGAGTGCCCATCTGGGTGCTCTTGCGCTTTTTTGCACAAGGTCAGTTTCTGGGCGAGAATTACGTAGAGTTATATACTCTAAAAAGCGAGGAGAGCCTCGTACATATAGGTGATGAATGCGACCGACTATGGATGATGGCAGTCGGAGGTAAGCGCTTGGATCGCTGTTAAGTCAAGTCTACCTGCGAGCTTCCTCTCAAAAGAAAGAGGTTGATGATGCTGACATGGCGCTCTAAGGGAAGGGAGGGAAGGGAAGTGCGAGGATGTATCAGAACATCAACTACACACACAGCACACGGCGTACCTGGCGGAATGTGTACTTGGCTGGAGCTTGCAGCCCGACGAAGTGTGGAGTCATGTTCAAACACCGCTGTGTTAAGGAAGAAAAACATACAAGCAGACGGACACATACACGCAGACACCGTTCGAAGCTTTGGTTGTTGTTTTACGATTGACACAGCTGACACATAAAATATACCAGGTATGTCGTAGATCGCTCCTCCCCTCGCATTGGCGTATGAACATGATCGTTTTTCTTGTTCGATATCTTCGAGCCCATTTGGGCTGGGCAGCAGGGACCTGGCAGACCACCAGCGAGCGCGTGAAGCGTACGTAGGGCACACACCCGAGGGGCTATCACCGGCATTGAACCACGCAAACAACTAATCCGATATCCACTAAAAAGGCGCGGCCATTACTTACGGCGGGTGGACGCGGGCACCACTGCTGTGCAAACCGCATGAAACTGCCAGTAGTGTGCTGTACGAGTTGCGAGTGAATCCCGTGATACGAGTTGTGCGTCAAACCCCACGCAAACGCCCGCGGCCCATGCTCATACTGGAAATGCAAGGCGCGTGAGTACTCTACCACGCCACCATGCACCGCATGTTTTAACATGCTAGCCACCAACACTACAGTACCCACTACCACGGTTGAGAGCATGCCGCACCGACCTGACGAAAGGCATCTCTCAGCTCCCAGGGTGTACCGGCCTGCGCGAGACCCAAGACCTGCGCCGAACGGCACGACGCAGGGGAGGGGACGGAGGAGCGCGGGGGAGGGGGGATGGGGGGGGGATACGCATGTCATGCACGTCCGTAGTCGTGCGATCCATAGGCCCTCCCTTCCCTACAATACCGACGAGGGGTATACTCATTTCGAGAGGAAGGGGATGATTCACGTCAAGCTTCATCGGGCCTATTTGTTCACGATACACAGTTAGAGTCGTGTCGCTGTCGAGCTGGATCCAAGCCGATACAGCCCATTATCTGCCTCGGGAATATCCCCGACGATCGCTGTTTTGGCGAGAGACACCTTTGCCGTGAGACGCCTGGGTGCCACTGAGTAGTACCACGGGGAACCATAGTAAAGAGGACCAAATATTGTTAGTAGTAATACGTACCAGGTAAATACATAGGTTTTTGTGCGTACCGTAGGTCCTATGTACTATGCCCCCCCCGTAATAGGGTAGGTTAGATGTTTAGATCGACCTTCAATTTCTGAGGGCTCCTCGTTCAAGGAGGCCTCTTTCACCCCCTTTTAGGGCAAAAACTGCAGTCCCGGTTTGGGGGGACAAACGAAATATAATTTAAGTAGTACGTCCCCACAGCGGTACTGACTGCAGTTTGCCCTAAAAGGGTTGTGAACCGTTTAGGCCCGTAGTCCCGTTATGGAGACAAAACACCCGGGGTTAGAGCCAATTTTGGGCTTCTGCGCACTGCAGTGTCAAAGTAAAAGTGTTGACTCACCCCACCACCCGGCAAAAAACTCCTCTTCACCTCAACAACAACAAACGACTTATTGGGAAAACATATCTCAAGCTCACAAATCAACCCCCCATGAACAGTCCCGTGGCTTTTTGGATGTGTGTACAACGATAAGGCACGCCTTATTGCCCCTTCTAGGGCTTCAGTCCCGGTTTTGGGGATAACGCAGTCAACTTACAAGTGAGTTGTTCCCCATCACGGGACTGAGGTCCTAACAAGGCTTCGTGAGGCATGCCTTATCGGGTAGTTCGTCGGCTGAGTAGCTTCCCTGTCATCCATAATCGGTTCGGCCACAAAGTGCTACTACTATTGCAGGGGACCATAGTTAATAGGACCAAATACTTTTAGTAAAAAAAACGAATTATATAGGTGTTTGTGTGTGACGTAGGTCCTATTTACTATGGCCCTCCGTAACACTACCGTACCCGTGTCGTTGCGTGCATCCGAAAGAAAGCTACGCTGTTTCGTTGCCAAGCGGTACGCGGGGCGCGGATGAAGATAACGGGGGGGTTAGTGGTGGTGGTGGTGGTGTTGAACCTCCCGCACTATGACGTGAGGACTCACCGCTGTGGTAACCGGAACCAGACAAGGTGTGAAATCGTAGAGAGGGGTACCGTACTTCGTGCCTGGTTTTGGTGTCTATCGTGGGCTCCGATCGCTGTTGTGGCCCTGCGCGACAGCTACTTGGCATGATTTTCATACTGCCGATGTCGAAAAATATCGACAACCTCGGGACAGACCAAGACCCAACGGTAAACAATCCATTACCACAACAGATCGTCTCCAGCCTGCCGTTATGTGACAGGTTGTGCAGGATCTGCGGGATGCAGACCAAGCACAGCAAATACATGTCCCATACACTCCCGTAGAGCAAGTATATGTTCCGTACAGGACTTGAAACGTCCCCGGTGGCTTGGTAGGCAGTCCGCGCGCCTATCAAGATTGAATTAGTGGGTTCGAGTCTCACCTAGTGCATGCTCGGGGGATTTTTCTTGCATAAAATAAATAGATTAGCGGAAAGCGCGAGAGCGCGAGTTAGCTACATCCGATGAAAATCGACGAGCAGTGGGAATGCTGAACCCTATGCGCGATATAAAATAAAGGCACGTACCGGGGGGGAGAAAGGTAGACACCTGTGACCACGGCTTGCCCAGAAGGTCGTCGAGGGTAACACCTCCTACGAACTAGGCTGGAAAGTGAAAGTGATGAAAAAAAAGGACTCCCACCCGGCAATATGATGTGTAGATCATACCGTACAGATCAGGAATACATCTGCCCCCAAAATATCTATTATTACGTTGGACCATAGTAAATAGGACCAAATATTGTTGGAAAAAATAGGTAAATATATAGGTTTTTGTCTGCCGTAGGTCCTATTTACTTTATTCCTCCGTAATACTGTGGATCGTGAAGTGGGAATCTGATATATGTGCTCCATATGTCCGACGTGTAAAAAATATGTACTGTGGTCTTTGCTAATAGCAATCACCCTGGCAAATTTATAAATCCGTCGTTTTCACCCACTGCGGAGCTCGAAAGGCAGCAAAAGTAAAGGCTTCGTCAGCGGCGACTTCGCACCTGCACACGTCGGTGCGGTGGTGCGGTAGACACCTCGATGCTACGCACTCTGTTTGTAGATTTCGCTCCAGGTCAACAGTGGGACCAACTGTAAATCCTACCAGGTACCAGTATACAATAAAGTGAGATCAAGGCCGGAAATACTTAAGGCGTTGAGCCTGGACACCGAAATGACGTTTCCTAACACAAGTCGCCCACTGTATGTGCCGAATTATGCACAGTATATGGCTCCCATCCGGCAACATGATATGATATTATATAGGATCGGGCGGGCTATGGCAGTGGTTATGAGATCGTGCTATCAAAGCCCTGACTACCCCAAGAGTATTTCCGGGGCTCTGAAGTTTTCTTTGCAGTACAATGGTTGGGATAGCCGATAGGAGAAGAGCAGGCGAGCGCCCGGTAATTTTTTCCTCGGACAAGTGTCTTTGCCCGTCTAGCGGATCAACAGAAGGAGAGCAGAGTGGGCTTGATGCCTTGAATCAAGCCCCCATCGAATCACTCTCAACAGCTCCCTTCTCTCTCATGATGAGGAATTATTCGCCGAAACAAGAAAAAACTCTCCACAACGAGAGATGCTGCCTCTTCCTGATCAGTTCAAATAGTTCTTGATTTCCATCCCCTTATCACGATACTGGGGCTCTACTACGCTTGGCGTCGACGGCAGGACACCTGAGCTTTGGAGCGCAGTCTCTTCTGTGCAACAGGCCTTCCTTGCCTCTTTATGTGAGACACCTACGGGTATCAGCTTGAGAGTCACTTTTTACTTCTTCCTGTTCTTGACTTTCTTCGCCGTCAAAGGATATTTACAGCAGCGCAGACGTACAGCAACTGCAGTAACGTAGCATCGAGAACGAGGTGCACCCTCCCGTTTCCTGTTTTCTGTACCCGTAGACAGTAGACTCTCTTGATGCGTAGCTCGGCTTCCAAAGTCTGTACACTGGCCAGTACAAACAGCAAGAATACGAGCCGGTTTTCCTTTCGAATTGCGGCACCTTCGACCTCCTTTCTCGATGTCTTCGGATGACTCCGGAATCATCCATTGACCGTCATGTGGTCTGCATGTACGACTTTTCAGGGTGGGCTAATGCGATATGGAGTAGTATTTGACTATAACATGGTAATGGGATGGCAGTAGTGTCAAAGCTCTGCAACACCCGGAGAGTACTCCCGGGGTCGGACGAAGCTCCAGCGTTTGTTGGCCTCGACGTCGATGTCGCAGGATAGTTTTTCGTGGCGTCGGTTCCAATACTCCTCCTTGCCCCGAGTGTCTGTTGGACACGTATTATATGCTCCCGGTTTCCGGTGCACATGCATGAATTGCTATATATCCTCCGGTTCTGTTTATGTTCTCTTCTGTTTTGGTACTCGACCCCCTCTTTCAGCAGGAGTTTCTGATAATAATACTGTCCGTGACGCCTAGGTCGCACTACGAGGTGTGGGGAAATCTATAGCCTCATTTTGTTGTTTCGAATGGCCGCATCTTCGACCTCTCTTCCTGGTATTTTACGGATGAACTCTGGTACCATCAATCGACCGTCGTGTGGTCTGCATATACGACTATCCAGGGTGGGATAATGTGATACGAAGTATGATATAGTAACGAGTTATGGCAGTGACTATGAGTGCTATCAAAGCCCTGACTAATCCAGGAGTACTCCCGTGGCTCTGAAGTTTCCCTTGCAGTACAATAGATAGGGTCGTAACCGATAGGAGAGGAGGAGACGAGCGCTCGAGGAAAGTTCCCCGTGCAAGTGTCTTTACCCGTCCAGCGGGTTAATAGGAGAGCAGAGGGGGCTTGATGCCTTGAATTGGGCCCCCATCGAATCACTCTCAACAGCTCCCTTCTCTCACCACGAAGAGGAATGATACAATACCAAAATAGGTCTCCTGAACAAGAGGAGCTGCCTCTTCCTAGCCAGTTCAAACAGATCCTGCTTTCCATCCCCTTACCACGATACTCGAGCTCTACTACGATGAGCTACGGTGAAGCATTCTGGTACAGATCAGGAATCTATATGTCCTCAAACATCTACAGTAGATCATCTACAGCAGTAGGCAAGATCGGTTATCTGTTCGGTGTGCAAGGTATGCTGTTTTTGGTAGTGTACTGTACTGTACTGTACTGTGCTGTACTGCACTGTACTGTGCTGTACTGCTGTACCGTACTGTACTGTACTGTACTGTACTGTAATGTACTGCACTCGTACATCGGGTACAGATCATGCCCCAGGTACTTCAAAGCAGAATTTAGACGAGCTCTGGAGTGTACACAGGGTAGTCGTTCCCCGCCAACCTTGCGACAAACTATCCAGTAGGGAAAAAAGTCAAATCCCTGCACGATCTGCAATCTACTTCGTCCAATGGCGCCCCGGACGCGTCGTCCTGTGATTGCAATGTTTTGATACTACTCACCTGGCACCTCGTGAGCTCAAGCACGAGTAGCATGGTCACAATTGGAAGGTCAACCATTGACGACCGACACGACCAAGAGTCGCGCTCGTGCCATCTACTGCATGCGCTGCTGTATGCACTGTTCGCAATGAAGGTTCTCTGCTTTCGTATGAATATACAGGTACTCTGGTACCAGGTACCAGCATATCTCAATATCAGTAGCAGGCTTTTCAGCTGTTCGCCCGCAATATAAGCAGTGTATAGGTCGACACGAAGTAAGTGTAGTTATGAACGTACTACCCTCTCGTAGATCGGTCGTGTTGGGTCATGGGTGTTTGAGTATTTTCAAAAACGCAGCAGTACAGCAATGTCGTGGCAATACAGGCATTAATACTGCTGTACTGCTGTAGTAATACGTGGTGGTGTTTCGAGACCAACAAGAAGAAAGAGAGCGAGAGATGGTGGTCGTCGATCAACACAGCAGTAGTAGGGTACGGTATCACAGCAAATATCGCGCGGCACCCCACCGAGCGCATTTAATATGTAGCAGCATGCGATAGAGCATTGTGTACTCTCTCTTCTCCACGTCCACGAAGCCACCCCCAGGATCAGCATTGCAGGTCCGTACGACGGTGTATTGCGCGCTTCTCGAGATTGGCAAAGTCACACCGAACACACCATACTCTTACTTACTGTATGTGCGGTCCAAAATATATGATCGCTGTCACTCTTGTGTCACTCAGAATAAAAATACCTTCCAAGGGTTCAAGTATATATCTCGTAGATCCACAGGCAGGTCATTGATGTCATCCTCGTCCGCATTGAACCTCCCACCCAGCAGAAATGCCATGCTGGCAGGAAGGGCTGGGTAGGGCTACCGTTCCCCTTACATCGCCGTGAGGGGGAAAAGCGGGGCCGTGACGCTCGTTGGTGCGGGAGATTTTGTCAACAAGTATATGAGCAGGAGTTCGATAATCGTATTACGAAATTCTCCAACAGGCAAAAATCTCGCCGCATTTTATTTTGAAACTCCTCGAAACGCGAAAGGGCCCCAATCAAATTTATTCTCCCTCTTGCACGATTGCTGTTGACTGTTGACTGTTGACTGTTTGCTGTCTAGGATGTTAGGATGTAGGGTGCGGTAGGTCGTCCGCGAGTCCCAGCTTGTGCGGGGGCTCTCAGCTCGTCAGAGGGCAGGTTCACCATTACCACACGAACTGGCTAACTACAGCGGCAGTAAGTAATACCCCGACACGTATGTACGTATATTTGTAGTTTACATTTGCTGTGCCTTTCATTCCGTCGCAAACCGCCTCGTATGGTACCTGAATAAATAAATACAAAAAAGATACGTATGTCGCCGTTGTGGAGGCAGAAGATCAGCCGCCGTCGTTTAGATGCAAAGCTGAGTATCAACTATTCAAGAGTCGAACTCACGGGTGACATTTCATAATTATCAGCCGTTTAGATGCCGTTGTAAGAAAACCTACGGCGGTTTGGGGGGTCGTTATTCGCAACTTCAGGAAAATTAGTTCCAACACTAAAAATGAGACGGCCGCGCTACTGCTGTATTAACGATGCACTTCCCGTGTTACATACCAGGTACATATTATTCATAGATATCTGGTACCAGTTATTCTTATTGATAACAGTAGTACTGGTGCCCGTTATGTTATGTATAGTAGTTACCCCTTTTGGGACGCCGAGATAGCAACCAACCGGCAGCGATGACTTTGTTATATCAGTTGTTTGCGAGAAAAAGCGTGGGCGCCGAGCAGCGGGGATAGGATCATGTCGCGCCTGTGCCGTACGTCTTCTTGCACTGTATCTCGAAACACCAATGTTATACTGTATACAAGTTCTCCTCCAATCACGCAGCGTGCCCAGTTATATTAGTTGTTTTCGGTAATTTTTCCCTCTGGAGTCATGGGAGTGTTAGGCAACAAGAAGCACGCATAACCTGAACGCTGTGCTTTCCTAATGTGTTGAGAGGTATAATACCGTCAACAACAAGCGGAAAACTCCCCAGCATGGTACAACAGCTTGAGGGCTTTTTTTGGAGTCCAAAGTTAACGGACATATTTGGACTTGTTCCGCCACAGAAAATACACGTCAACGGGGAAATAAATACCTGATACGAGTAGTGTTCAGCCGGCAAATTGTTGGCATTGGACACCGCTGTATGTACAGATGTATGTTCTAATTTTGGTTCGCAGTACTTTCCGTACGTAAGGCGGGGACCACACCACGAGCGCACGGATGTCAAGCCAACAAAAGCCTGGTTTCGAAAAAGAAAACTCCCGCGGACAGATCATGACCCATAGGAAACCACCGAGTTCCTACCCTGCAGTATTGATAGTATTTGTGGGAGGTTGTGCAGGATCTGCATGGTACTGTGTGCTGTTTGTTGTATTAATAGTAAAGATCCAACCCAGGAAACTTGTGGTACATGCAATGGACCATCATGCAGCTTATACGGGTGCCATCCGGCAACATAGTGAGCCCCTGCTGTAGGTCATGCAAGATCACGAATGAATGTATTTATCTGCCTGAAAACATCTACCATCACCAAGATGGAAATCGATTATCTGCCCCCATGCGTGAAAAACTTTCATGACTCGTTTTTTTTGCTCCTCGAGGGGGGGATTTTTTTAGGCTTCGTACGCTATGTGTCCTCATACCTATATACCGATGCCGTGAGGGCAGAAAATGTCTTGGTACCCCACGAAGAAAAGCCACCCCCTCGTGAGTTAACGTATCTTACCCAGACGGACTCATAATTGTTGTGGGTGTGCCTCTGCCCTCCTTACGTTCGCTTGTTGACCCTATATAATCTGGACGTACCTGGTACGCTTTGAGCACGTACTGATACCTGATCACAATACGTACTGATGTTGCGCCCCTCTTGTGGGACAAGTACGCTTAATCCCTCTTTTGGGCGAGGAGAGGTGAGCGGGGCGAGGGAGGAGGCGAGCGACTGAGTATTTCAGCTGACGATCAGATAAGCCGACGGTTATCGTTTTCACTTGCTTGCGTGATACGGCCAGCTCTATTTCTTTTGATAAAACGTACGCCACGAAACACGCATTGCCAGCCGGTGGTCGCCAGCTCTTTACGCCTCTCAGCGCCCAGCGCATTCCCCTCGCCGGTTGCGGAGTGCAACGTGGGCGGTTCGCTCCTATGGGCTATAACCTTGGACAAATGTCAGACGAGCCCATAATGCATGTTTGCACTGTCTGCCGAAATGGCGGCTGAGTCTTCGCCAAAAACAAATGTCCTCAAAAGTCGTATTATTAGTCCTTTGCCTTTC
>JBBMHQ010091384.1:0-10687 GCA_037834295.1 Postelsia palmaeformis | reverse complement strand
AACACGTAACAGAGCACACCGTCCTAATCGCTTTCTATCTAATGGTCTGCTATGACGATATTCGTGACTTTGACGCACTAGGCGCATCCCTCGATGTTTACACCTACCTTCCTCGTGTGTGAGGAAAGCAACTCGATCACTCGAGCCGAGGGTGTGTGTCATCTTTCATTCTTCACGAACGTATATTTCCTCTTTGGACGGATAGTGACCAATGTGCAAAGTCCGAACGACCCAGACTTCGCTCGATCGCATCGCACGTCGAAAACCTAGACAACAAGCGGGGATTTGGAAGCCGCGGATGCTTCATGGGGTGGGGGGAGAAAGGTCGCACACCCTGACGAGACGACTGAGTTGGAAAATGTCAAACGTGAAAAAGAACAATAAGAGACGACGAGCGGCCGTGCAAACCACTGCGGAACCAGACTGAGAGAAACAAGGACCACCAGTGGAATATTGACCGTGGTTCTGCGCATCATGCTGGTACAGAAGAAGCAGATTTCTTCTTGTACACACAGGTATCCCTACAGGTAAATTGATGCCTTTTTATCATTTTTCCTACCCGTCGATGTCTCCCACCCCCAGCGTTCGTGTCCGTTGTTCAATCCCAAAGAGATGCAAGCTGTCTCGTCCAAATCTACGCGACACAGAGATACCACATTGTGTCTCTGTAAGCTGAGGCGTTCTACGATAGAGGTTCGCCCTAATTTTGCTGGAGCTCCTCACTTACGGAGCTCCATACCTCCCCCGTATACTGACGTCGATAAATATCCCGAAAGCATCGCGGCCCAAGGTCTAACAAACGTTTTTTTTTTTGACGTCAACCTTGACATTCCGACGATTCGGGGTCAAGGCATCGCGCCTTTCAGGAACATTTAGCGGAAATGTGCTACGTAGGACGGGTCAGCTGAGCAGGCAATGCAATGTCGTGTCATCGCATTACCGCATGTATACTTGAGGTTAGGAGTACCTCGAGGCTCAGAGATACTTAACAATGCAATAAGCCGAGTAGACAGTGCAATGCTATGACGGCCTCATCTTCGTGCAAGACACCAAAAGACCCACAACGAGAGGGAGTAAAGAACAGATATGTACAGATACAACAGCATAACCAGAGCAAACGAACAAAACTCCAAGGATAAGGGGGGGGGAAAAGCACAGGAAGCGAAGGCAAGGAGCGATCACCACGACCGAATATGATCCTATGAGCTGCTGTAGTACCGCTGTCACGCTCCCCCCTTTGCGTGAGATGCGACGGCCACCACATCAAACAACGGAAGCATGAACAGTTGAGGACGAAGGGGAAGAAATAACAGGAAAAAAAAGTAAATAAAGACACAACCGCGCCCCCCATTATAATCCTTCCCAGAGGTTTTGCGGTACGAGTGGCAAATTATACGGTCTAGTTAACCTTGCACCATGCTAGCCTGTCGTCTGTCCCCCGCCTGTTCTCTTGGTGAACCGTGGTTTCCTTACGATAGTCGCCCCCGCTCCTCCCATTCCTTACGATAAGGCACCATCCACGAAGGAATCGGGGTGGTGTCTATTTATACTCCGATCCTCCACTTTTTTGTTCCGCTTATCCGTGAATCGATAGGCTGTTTCCAGGACCCCACGATATGGTTTGCCCGCCTTGTTTGCCGCAGCGGTCCACACTACGGTCTCAACTCCAAACCATAACTGAGAGTGTTCCGTGGACCCTTCGGTGGCTCGAACCACCCTGGGATCTTCAACTCCTAGGTATCTGCACTAAGCCTCAGGCTGTCTACCCGGTTTATGACCCTTCCGACCCGTCATCGTCGCGAGTATCACCTGGCTGGGTACTTGATGTTTGTCTCGCCGCGCCATGCCTCCCGAAAAGCAGAGCCAACGTTTTGTGGTGTATGACGAAGTGGCATGACGTGCACAAAAATAAGAAAAAGCAGTGCGACCGCTCACCACGTAAGCAGATAAAGTGCTGGCTACCACGACTACTACCGTGTCCGAGACTAAGAAACGAATCCTGCTCGTTGGTGGGTTTGGGGTCTGACTGGCTCGATTAAGGTTGAGGAGGGGGTTAGTTCGGTTGGTTTCGTGTATTCGTCTTAATAGTCACATAGTGACCGACTGGTGCTACGGTACTGGGGGTCACTTTCATATGTTATGTTTCTCAAGCCACTCGTCCGGGTGACCTCTCCATTGCCTTGCAGTCTTTGAGACGTGTGTGGCCTTCAGCTTCCACGATATGCAGCGGTACAGAAGTTTTTGTCACGCTACACACCGACAAATGTTTGTTCGAGCTGAGTTTGGAGTAAGGGGCATAGCCCCCCGACTGGCCCGGGGTGGCCCAGACCCGGTAGCCAAAATCGAGTTGGTACGGTCCCTACCGTATAGTAGCACCACCAGCCGACCCTCGAACATTTTCTCGAGTTGGTGTGCAACAAGAGCAGGGCACCCTCTCATCAGTGGTGCCGGCAGCTCACGTGATCGCACGATCCGGCGCTGGATCCCATGAAGTGTAGGCGGTTCATGGCCCAGATATCAGAGTACTGATCCCCGTATATTTCCTTCCCGTCGCCGTCCTAGATCCGAACAGCCCACAACTCGAACATCTGTGACAGCAAACCACAATCCGCAGCAGAAGCAGCAGCAGCAGCAGCAGCAGCAGCAGGGCAGTTGTATGTAGCAGAAGCAGCAGATACCTTTACGCACGACGCAACATGGTAACGGTTGGAGAGCCAAATGACGAGGAACTGGTCCAATACAAGCTGCCAGTATGGGCCATGAGCACACATATTATATACGCCGGAGTGTATAGGATAGAATATAATATAGATATATCCTCCGTATATATTTATGTATACCTGGTATATAATATACTATATATAGTATCAATACAAGCTGCCAGTATGAGCCATGAGCACACATATTATATACTCCGGAGTATATAATTATATAATATATATGTAGGATATACTCCGTATATAGTATTATATATAGCATATATATAGTATATACTCCGTATATACTATATATATAGTATATACTCCGTATATACTATATATATAGTATATACTCCGTATATAGTATTATATATAGCATATATATAGTATATATAGTATTATATATACATATTATATGTGTATGTATAAGGTTCCCCTCCGGGACGTGCCTAGAGGAGTGGCGAAAAAAGAATTGAAAAACGATTCGTGTACAGATTATTACTGCAGGACGTATCACATGTACTACAGGAGGGGGCCCGTCTTGAACTGCACTCTACTGTTTTGGGAATAAGACATGCTATTAATAGTGCATCGGAAAAGTGTGGAACTGCTGTTACTATGGGCTGGATCGCTTTTTTTGTAGAGGTCCTCCTACGGGGTACCATAGTAAAGTAAAGTAGTCAAGTAGTCAAGTAGGACCAAATATTGTTGGTGAAAATAGCGAAACAATATACTTCGAAGTATAGAGTTTTGTCTGCACCGTAGGTCCTATCCAATGTGGCCCGCCGTATTAGATGGTTCCACCAAGTATTGCGTCATGCTTGTCTGTATGTTGGTGCATGTCTTTGTTGTGGCGCTCACGGCGGGAATGGCCCCTCCCGCATAGGCCAAGGAATCCTGCGGGCAAGGAAAAGTACTTGGAACTCCAGGTGTGACACCGTCCACACACGCGTGACACACGGAACACAGCAGCAGTACAGCAGTAGTGGGACAATATTTACAGAGGAAGTAGGAAAGGAGCCACCTCAGAAGGGGTCAGGACTCTCGACCACACGTCGGTGGGCACGAAACTCGCACTTCAGCAGTGGCAGCGGCAGCAGCAGCAGCAGCAGCAGCAGCAGCAATAGTAGCAGCGTTGTGCCTGTAGCAGCATGCATGTATCACACAACAGCAGGGACTCCCAGCTCTAGAGATAGCAGGGTTCGATCAAAAAAGCAACTACCATGGTACAGTATTAATAGTACTGTATTATGTGTGAAGGTGATATCTACTGAGCCACAGGAGTGAATGACCGATCGATCACCCAACCCAAGGAGGGCAATCCTTGCAACTCTCTTTCCCCACCACCGAACGGCGGGATCTTTGGGGCGTCGATATCGTGTTTAAGGATTTCGCGCCATGAGAGAACCCAAGATAGTGAAGACCGATCCCATAAAAAGAGGGCGGAAGGGACGCGATCGAGATGTCGTCGACATTTCTTAGCGCGCTAAGAAACTAAAGCATAAGTTGAGCAGACATCGTTACGGTCTATGCAATGTCGCGCGGAGAGGGCGGAGTGCAAACTGTCGCTGTATAACGAAACCTATCACCTCGTCCTGCTTGGGGGTATCAGGAAAGCGGGGGAGGGACACATGAACGGCAAATAAATGTAGTCAGACGTAAGCCTATGGTAACCTGCAAACGGGTGAAAAGCCGCTCACGAACACGGTCTCGGGAAAACCAAAGAAAGGCCAAAGGATGCAAGAAATAGAGCATAACTGATACGACTGGTTACGCTATGTTGGTTATGAATTAGCAGCATCGCGAAAAGGAATCACAAAGCGAATGAACGTTTCCGACGCTCTCGAAAAGGGGGCGAGACCAGTCGTAGATACGGAACCTAAAAGACGCGTGACCGAATAGCAAGGAGGCAGACGTTGCGTCCAACCGTGAGCCCAATCGGCGCAAGGACTCAGCACCCGGTTGCCGTCAAAGTCGGGAAACGACTGGAGCATTCGTGGCAAGTCTAACAAATAATCTTACCTACAGCTTCACAAAACAAAGAAACTGCTAACATCGGCCCCGGCGAATTGAGATGAATACACGCATGCGAAAACCTAAAATTAGCGAAGGGGGCGTGGCCAAGTCGGTAAATAAAACAACTTGAGCTCCGCGGGACTCGTCGACGTTGCGCACAATACCACGCGTGAGGGAGCTTTTCCTTGCTGCCCTTGTAGGCCCCACGAGCGGTGAACGGCTCCAAGAGCCCTGGTGTACCGAGTGGGAGACAACGCGAGCTGGACCGGTCCGGGGTCGTCCAAGAAACGAACTACGTACTGTCCAGGAGTTTGGACTGTGCGCGGAATTATTTCACGAGCCACCAAAGACGGTCTTGACCCTTGCACCAGAGGCGAGCGCCGATAGGCAGGGTGGTGCCGTTGACCCGGCGAGTCCACGTTTGCTGGTGGTTAGCCCGTTGGGCTACTGGCAAAAAGTTCACCAAACACCCACCTACTTTGAGCCTTTGAACACTCTCCCCCCCTTCGCAACAGCGGGGTCCTTGCTCTTCGTATGGGGCCGTACGTGCCTAGTCCGCAGGTCTTTACAATCTCTGAGGGATCAGGAAGAGTGTTTCATCAGATTATTTACATGAACGAGTAAGGAAAATCACTTTTCTTTAAAAATCGTTTTCACGGTGGACGTGTATTCTTCGAATTCACGACCAACGATCCGTGTCTTGCAGACGACGCCAGTTTCAAGCGTCAGGCAGTATTGACCTAGGGGCCGACTACTCCTAGCAGGTGGTGCCTTTGGCTCTGCTCCGGCCACTCACACGAGGTGCTTGACGACGTTAAAGACCATAAGCGCTTGTATTATTAATAGTTTCTGCTTTCCTCGCCAGATGCCTCCTGGACGCAGGGACGAGACGCTCGTAAGAGTGGCCCGATAACGCCTGCCAGGTATGATGAGGGGACGTAGGCTACAAAGCCATAATGCCGCAAAAGGGGAGGAGGAACATCATAACAACATCAACCAAGCGTGGCATCCTGTATCCGTTGAACTGTTTGCGAGTACGTCTGTTAAGGGACTCGAAGCGGTTTGTTACTCGACAGGTACCCGCCTTTTCTCTTAGGCGTGCCGCCTTTTGTTCACTCGGCCGCTAAATAGCGGAACTATGACTGCTAGCGCGTGCTACTCGTACAACAGGGGTAGCGATTTCTGGGCAAAATATTTCCGACTGAGGCACTGCCATCAGGGTCGCCTTACTATCGCTGGGAACCTTTTTGTTGGTGTTTTCGGGGGGGGATTACAGAGATGCCCAAGACATGGAACTTTTCATCCTGTTACGTACCAGGTACTATTTTCGGTTTTGCGCGACGTCAGGGTTTTGGTGGGGCATAGAGCTCCTGCGTGAGGAGCTTGAAAAAACTGCGGCAAAATGTACCTATTCATGCCGGGACCAAAACCTGTGGTACAATGTGAACCCAAGACTGCGGCATAATGTGAATCTCTTTCGTAGTATCTACTTACTGCGGCATAATGTACACCGTCTGTATACCTACGCGAATGTACCCCGTACGCACGTACTTGTGATGTTTAATTTTGGCTTTTCCGTTGCTGGTTGTGGGCTACCGGTGCCTCGCGAGCCCCGAGCGGCTCCTCCGGGTGATTATTTTATGAACCTCGTGGGGGATGTTAAAAGGTAATGATATGCAATGATGTACCAGTATATATATGGTGGATGATTCATCAAGTTGATGACTCATCAAATTGACCGACAACCCTGCGGTGCTCACAGCTCACGGCCCTTGAATTCACGCTTCGCGCTTCTGAAACTATGTCGTCGACGCTCGACGTTTCGCCTCGTTTTGGCGTGGAGCTCCTACATCTACATATCACAAATATTTTTAGCAAGTATTTATTTATGCGGGGGGGGCTGTTATTTCATGCATTTCCTTGATTTGCGATCTAGCGCGCACTCGAGTCTCCCTAGAAAGATCAAGATACGGAAGTAGACAAGTAATAGGAGTCGAGATCGAATTTTATATTCTGCATCGACGTCGTTTTTCTTCCTGCCCGACTCTCGACCTTGAATCGAGACCGGAATCGAAAGATCGAAGATCACGATTCTTTCATTTATTTTCCCTCAGCTCAGATGTAACCTCATTATACGAACGAAAAACATTGATTTTCTCGAACCGGCGCGAAGCCAGAGCAAGCACAGCCCTTCAGACCACAGACCGCGTGTAGTCGAACAACAATTAGACTCCAAATTACCTGGGAAAGCACGATATGTGTTGGAATTCGCCGTGTTGCTGCTCGTCACCGACACTAAGGGATATAACTGGTACCGAAATGCGGGAGGATCGAGAATCGAGATCGTGATGTTAATCGAGATCGCCCACTTTTTCACAGATCGCCCAAAAGATCGAGATCGGCTTCAATATGGCCGCTATTTCTAAAAACTATATCGCCATCGATTTATCAGGGGCGATTTCGAACACTGGTCTGAACCCAACCCAACCCCTCAACGTTATCCCTACCCCTGACCCCAGAAGCGACGACAAACAGAGCGAGAATCGCGGCTCGGTCGTATTTACATGTAGTGAACCTACGAGACAATTCCGAACGTTGACCACGATTCCCAAGTTGTTATTCTCCCATACCATACGGGACAGGGGTCCATAGCACCCGAGACAAGCTGTGATACAAACGTGTTCCCCAAGTAAGTATCCTTGCTGATAATAAAGAGATTGAAATACTCGCCGTATATAAACTCTGTCTCGATTGATTTGCTCTCGATGATGTATTCTTCAACTGCGTACGAACGGTCAGACCGACGTTTTTTCATTATTATTTTTCGAAATAGCTCAACATCGTTCGACGTACCCCTGACTGAATGTTCTATATACTTGGTATGCCCGGTCGCCCCGGTGGTCTACTGATGATTACGGTCTCCATCTCGATTTGCCTCGTACCCTCATTTTTGTCGTCGCGTGTATTGTTTTGAACCCGCTGTCTCCTCGGTATCGGTCACGACTCGTACAACGTATCATATCCATCTGATACCAATAATATGCTCAACTCTTCTATGTAACCCCCTTCTGATTAGATACCTCCCAGATCCGCGATGGCATACCCGCAGGCTGGCTCTCCTCCCCCCCTTCTACTACGGCTCGTTTCTTGATTTGTATCTCCAGAAGAATCCAGCCATCGATTTCCTCGTCGACTCGTGTCCAGCTCCGCCTACGCGCGCTACGCGCTTTCAGCAATTAATTAATTCATACCTAGTAGTACTGGTACATTTTTCGTGAAAATAACTAAACTATCACTACGGTGGGACTTGAATCCATGGGGTCAGCTCTACGACGTCGTACGTGCCACTGAGCCGCGGGGGTGACACTGTTTTGTCTACTCTGATTGCTGCATGGCAATGTACGTGGTAGAAACTATTTTTTGTCGTAGTTTTTCCAACACAGAGCTACCAGTACATACTCCTAATGTCTGCACCGACAACAACGGCAGCCAACAACATATTAGCAACCCCACTCCGTCTACGGATACAACGTTCCTACCCTGTCTACGAATACAGCAGCAGTACCTGGTACATTATATGTATGTGTACAACACTGTGACGGAGAAGGCAGTGATACCAATATCCCACTCCAGAGTTGATGGAGCATGTCTGCCCTGTGACCACGGACTCAGACTAGATTGCGGAAAACGAGTTGATGTGAGAGCAAAAAACGATGTGGACAAAATAGGTTCACGGGTTTCATCCTCTCTCCCTATAACACCGGTCTATATATACAAGTTTCGCACGAAAGACAGAGCAGCACCCTGCCCACAAACACCCTCTGTTGCTGCAACAACATCCAAGGAATAATCGGACCAACTGCACGCTCACCGAGTCAAGAAGCTCCTCCAGTTCGTCGTCCGTTGAAGTCCGAATTTCCCTTCGAACATACTTCACTATAACGACCTCGTCTATCCGCCGAGAGACCATGCCGCTTTTGTCCACCTCCTGCAACGTAATCGTGTTCTCGTCTAGTCGATGGAATAACATAATTGCCTCGTTCCCCGTCGCCACCGACGTGTGCCCGTCGCCCGTGCTTACGTCGCTGCTCCCCCCGTGGACCTCCCACTGATAGCTGAATCCTTCTCGGTGATTTCTCACAGTAAGTGTGGTTTCACGGTGGGGCTCTACAAGCTTGACATTCTTCAGCCAGGGGTAGTCGAGGCCAGGCTTGCCGTCACGTAAGTGGTAGAAGTTGGTGGCGGTAAACGACAGCGGAGGCAACGCGGCCGTCACCTCATCATCACTTGTTGCTGCTGTCCCTGCTTCTCCCAGCTGACCACCCGAGACATCGACGAAAGCTATCACAGAAGGGTAAACCGAGCTTGTGGTTCGCGAGGGACGCCCGGAGCGCATAACGCCTGCGACCGCCCCCACCGCAAGACCGCAAACGACAGCGAGGCCGACCCATCGCCTTGGGGTCGGAGTGTTTTTCGTGACGGCGTAGACGGGGTCCTATTCGGTCCCTTGCCTGCGGCTAGGCGAAGCGTTCGATGCAGGCACCACTGCCGTCTGCCAAACTGTTCGTGCTTTTGCCAGATCCTCCAAAGACCCGTAGGCCTGCGAGCCCACCCGAGGCATCATTGCAGCCGCGCCGTCTTGGGTATGTTCTCGTATCTTGGGGTGTATTCTAGTGGCTGCTGCGGGTGGTTGATGTGATCGGGAATTGGAGATTTGGTCATTGTTCCATAAAAAAATACCGTTTTACACTCTTGAATAAATGACTGATAAATAGTACTTGATGAAGCCCTCCGGTGGCTTCGTATTCATACAGTAGAGTGGTCCGCATGCCTGTTAAGATCGATTTCGTTGGTTCGAGTTTCCCCGAGTGCATACTCAAAACAATTATTTTCTTGACTAAAAATCGATTTGCGTAATGCGCGAGAGCGTGAATCAGCAGCATTCGAAGAAAATCGGCGAGCAGTGGGAACGCTGAATCCTTTGCGCGGTATTGATGAATACACGTATTGGGGGGGTGGGAGGGGCGACGCCCGTGACCACGGCGTATTCAGACTTTCGCTCGGGGTAAAATATCGTATCTGGTACGATTTAAGCTGGATAGGAGAAAACGATGTAAAAACAGAGAGATACAAGACACCGAACGAAAAAGAAAAAGTAACGGTTTCGAACAGGAAATCACAACAGTACCCTGCTACCGGTAATAATACGATACACGCGTGACGCAGCAGGCAGCGTACAGCTAGCACCCCCACAAACGGGCAGGGGAAGACAGACATCTAGACGATACATACATGGAACCGGAACGAGACCAGAACGGTTTTAATCGTGGCTGCCCCATGGGGATGCCCGAGGATCACAGGCTACCCTCCTTCTGCTCAGCCAGATGGTCCCCAGAGCCGCGCAGTACTTCTTTGAGTTGGGGGTGATACATGACAATCCGTAGGACACGCAGCGAGTGTTGTGATCAAGTTGAAGCTCTATGCGCCACATCATTCCCCAGAAAGCTTGAGATGTGAGCGGCTGCATGCGAGAGAAGAGCAGACAATACGTAGACCAAGGATGTCAGATTACGGAACAACGTCCTTACAGCGAGACGTTTTGGCGTTAAGCACGCCTACCTGGTTTGCACTGTCCACAAAACACACACAACAAAAAATCCCGACAACAAAAACACTGGAATCACGTCTGCCGCCGTTTTCTTCACGAGGGCGTTTCGTTTGTCTGCTCTAGCTCCGAGCGTTCTGTCGGACATGGTGGTATCATGTAGCCGTACACATGTCTGATACGTGCCATTGTCGTATTAGTTCAAGTGTCTGAGTTGTGTCACTGCAATCCATCTACGGATATTGTGATGATAACTATGTTTCCCCGAGGGGTTGCATAAAATTGTGTTCGACCTGCTTTCAGGGGTCTTATAGAGTCTAGGGGAACGTGGCCCCCTTGCTCTCAGTACGTTAAAGGATAAAATATA
>JBBMHQ010091362.1:0-10688 GCA_037834295.1 Postelsia palmaeformis | reverse complement strand
CTTCTTGGAACTCTTCCCGTTTCTCTTTCACTTCTAGTTTATCGATTATCCATCTGTGTAATTTCCTACCTCGTCTTTTTTCGATAACTCTTGTCTGTCGACTGTCTGTCCATATTAGACAGTGATCCGCAGTTCCTACGTCTGCTGAGCATACATGTAGTTCTGTTTCCTTACCGCTTCCATTTCCTACTACTATGAAGTCAAGGAAAGAGCTTTCGCCCTTTTGCATGCACTGTCTAGTCCATTCCGGTTCTGCCTTTTTTACTCTGTCCCTTAGCGTCGTCATCTCGTTGTGTTTGAGGAACTGCAACATCTCTTCCCCATTCTTATTCTTTGTGACTTCTCCATATTGCCCAATGTTCTCATTACTTTTGCTTGCCTTCCCAATTCTTGAATTGAAATCTCCCACTAGTACTACTTTTCCTTGCCTCCTTCACTTCTGTACATCTACTGCTACTTCTTCGAACTTCCTCTGAATATTTTTTATCGTATTCTTCGACTCTGGAGGCATACAGATGTTCCCTAGAAAGTAATATTTCCCTCCCCGCTCCCCTGGTATCTTAACCCATGTGCTTTCTTCGAATTTAGTGCCTTTAATCACCTCTATTATGTCACACAGGTATTATTTGACTAAAAACCCCACGCCCCCCGCGGGGGGGGGGGTGCTCGATTTCATGCATGGCCGCAGGCGTAAGACCATAGAGGGGGGGGGGGGGGGTAGCCATTGGATGCTTGTCTCAACCATTTGACCATTAACCACGCATCTCGTTCGAGACGAAGGGGGGGGGGAGGGACAATGGAGAGGGAGGAGGGAGGGGGAAGGGTACCCGATATTCAATTTGAGTCATACGTATTCGATGGTTACCGCTACAAATATCATGCGACTAGAACTCCAAATGGTCGACACGTCGGACAGATCAGATAGATCAGCTTCCCACCTCATGATCTACATATAGATCAAACGGGGCAGGCAGATTTCTGAGCTGCATCATCTAGCTCGTTGTGCCGGGTGGAAGCCGAAAAATCTGCATGATCCAGTCAGTATCCAGCACAGATTGTTTGGGTAGAATCTGTACTAAACATATCCTGCGCGGGATCTCACAACGGCGAGGCAGGATCCAGGTGATCTAGATAACGGTTTGCCTCAAAAGACGTGATACCTGGTATGTACTATTACTACACCAGGTATGTAGGTACTGCACATCACCTCACAACGGCAAAGTAGGCTCCAGATATCCTATCGTAGGTCGTGATATGTGCCGATGTGTCAAAGCAGCTTGTTCCACGTAAGTGGATGTGACTTTCTTTAAAGGTGTTTTTGATAGCTTCCCCCATAACGGTTGCACCCCGTTCTTCGATTCGGCTTCATTATTTTTTATCTGATCCCACTTGTATGGTACATCAACCCTTAGCAAGGCAAGGCGAGGCAAGGCAAGGCAAGGCAAGGAAAGGAAAGGCAAGGAAAGGCAAGGCAAGGCAAGGCAAGGCAAGACAAGACAAGACAAAAAAAGACAAGGCAAGGCAAGGCAAGGCAAGGCGGGGCAAGACAAGGCCAGGCAGAGAAACAACAAGGCAAGGCGAGGCAAAAGGAGGCAGTTCGTCCGTTTCATGCTCCACGGTCGACAACATTTGCAAAAAGGTGGGCATGTGTTAGACACAGACCCTCTGTTTCCGGGCAAACACTGGCGCGGTAAAGGCACTATACACATCGCCATTCTTATCCGAAGCACCTCGTTTGAGTAGCCCTCCTTCTCACCTTTCATATGGCAAAAGCTGAGTGCCACCCGAAGAAAGAAACAAAAGCTTAACCATGCCGCACAGCCCATATATACATAACAAAACACTAATGACATGTAAAACGGGTATTGGGTTGAAAAGAGCCCGGTCAGCCGGAAAATATTTGCTTTGAAAGGCAGATAAAAAGTGTCACATTACCCCTACACCTGTAGCGTGCATAAGCTTTTGCACAACATCCGTGTCATGACGGCGAGGTGTGGGAAAATATATAGCCTCATTTTCGTCGTTTCGGACAGCCGCATGTTCGCTCTCCCTTGCCCGCACTTTCGCATGAGCTCCGTTATCATCCATCGACCGTCGTGTGGTCTGCATATACGACTATCCAGGGGGGGCTATTGTGATATGATAGGGTATCGAGCTATAGAAGTGGTTATGAGATAGTTCGAATTGCTAGAGCCCTGAATACCGTGAGAGTATTCCTGGGGCTCTGAAGTTCATGTCGGTAGATAAGACAGCCAGTAATACTGAGGCTTTCGTGAGGACACAAGGAATGTTCGTAGGATAGACCTCCCCATATGACAGGATACTCCGTCGAATTGGGTTATTAATAGTAGACTACAGAAAAGTCCTAGGGTTTGGCTACTCCGTTGATTAGGAGTCGTCAGGAGAAGAGGA
The DNA here is from genome assembly GCA_037834295.1 of Postelsia palmaeformis. Taxonomy (NCBI): domain Eukaryota; class Phaeophyceae; order Laminariales; family Laminariaceae; genus Postelsia; species Postelsia palmaeformis. The sequence continues at coordinate 8,276 of JBBMHQ010091362.1, read as the reverse complement.
GGCCAACGTCCGAGGAACCTTCCTCCGGGAGGTGTGTTTACCCGTCTAGCGGGTTAATGGAAGAGAGCAGAGTGGGCTTGATGCCTCGAATCAAGCCCCTATAGACTCACTCTCAAGCCGCCCCCTTTTCTCTCGGCATCAGCGAGAATAGTTCGACAGACAGACAGACAACAAAAGAAACAAGCCTCCTCAACAAGAGAAGCTGCCTTCCGAGCCAGTTCCTGCACTCCACTTCCCTTACCTCGATACCCGGGCCATACCACAATCTACTTTCGATGCACCAAGGCAGGGCTCACCTCCAGGGAGACCAAGAGCTGCGGGGGTCGCACCCATACCGCGCCACCTTCTCTTTCTTCTCGTCATCGTCTCCGTCGTCCTCCAGCCCCCCCCCCCCGCTGCCGCCGCTGCCGTCGCCACCGCTTCCATCCCCGCCAGTCTCGCCGCCGCCTTCCTCTTGAGACGCGAAATATATCTGACCCTTAGCCTCATCCACATGCACCTGTATCGGTCGGGGTTTTGAATCGTTCGTGAGTAACGCTCTCTCATTCTTTCGCGTATCACTCTGTTACGAAATTCATATAGCGAATGAATGGCATGGTGCTTAACTTTTATTTTTATTTTTCCTCAACTATGTTCTCGTAGAGTTTGAAGTATAGGACTATCATGTACACCAGATATATAAGTATCGTTACCTCTAAATACATAGGTTGCTACGATTCCTCAGGACTGGACACTATCGTGATTTGCACATATCCCTATGATACCCTGTTGACCCGAGGTACGATAGAGGTACGCTGCATATTTTTTCGCCTCGCCAGGCAAACACATTTCTGACCGACGGGGCTCCTTGAAGGCACTCACAGCACTACCCAGTATTGTTGGAAGGCCGCCCATGTTTTACTAAAAATATTCCTTGCACACCTATATGGGGCATGGGAGTACTCACCTTGTGTGTATCTGTGTGTGTGTGTTTTTTTGAGGTGGGATAGAGAGATCCTCAAGAGAGAAAAAGCCTCTGAAAAGTCAGCACTCACCCCCAAAAGGGAAGAACCCGCGTCTATCCCTAGTGCTTGATAACACGCAAGGCGAAACACGCAAAGGGGGAACCGCAGGAATCAGCACCCACTATACATACAAGAACCTACCAGGTGCATATTACAGTATTTTTACTAGGCACATTCGGTCATGATTCCTATGTTTCCCCGAAACTAAGCTGCATCCCTTGGGAGAGAGCCTGGGTACTCGCGAGTACAAAATCTCTCTGCCAAAACTCGCCACGGGTACGAGTAACACTTTCATACTCGCGACTATTTGGGGCCCGAGTGCCCGCGAATAGCGAGTACCCGGGTAGTCCCTGTTTCATCTCCAGGAAACCCCGGGGATGAATTGTTATTCCATTCCGTAAACCACGTCCCCTGTGTAGTATATTGTATAACATATGCAGGAAACCCATTCATCGTGGTTTCGAGAGATGGCCGGCCTTACTTTTTGTACGGAGTTTGTTTCTGGTACGAATGATTTAATGTGCTCCTGCGTCTTCCCCCTACGTAGCATCACGCTATGCGCAGCAGATGCATTTATTTTGTCTTTTGATTTTCTCCACCGTTTTCCCCCCCGTTCTGTTCGGAGGCTTTCCCGCTGGCTTTCCACTGTTTTTAAAAGCTTGAGTTTTGCCCAATTTAGACCTATGCCAATGGAAACGCAAAGCTCAAGAGTTTTCTTTAAAATATTTTGCTTCCAAAGAACAGCCGAAACATTTCTCGTACCGCTGCTGTGGGAAAAAAGGGAAAAACGTTCGAGTTATTTTTGTTTTCCCCCAAACGACTGCAGGCGGCGCAATTTGTTTTTTCTCGCTGCAAATGGTCAATACGCTGACAGAAACTAGCTCGAGCGACCACCGACGCTGAATCTCGACAAAGACTCAGCCCACGGCCAACCCGCTCGGTGTCCGGCAACGCCAACGAATATGGACGACGGCCTCGAAAATGTCGGGTAGATTCATGGTCTAGGGGGCAAGAGCTTGCCGGCGGCGTCCTACGGTATCCTCCGGAACCTGAAAAAAAGAGAGTATTTTTTACCATTCGAGACGGATAGGCAAGTTTTGTGTTTTGTTTTGTGCACACCAGCGGCCAATTGTTTTGTCATCATACGCCTGGTCAGCTCCCGCAACATGAAACCAGCCATGGTGTGAAGACGGTGACCCTAGGGTGGATCGGAGCCCCTCACGAGCGCACTCCGTTCAGAATTCATGACGCAGTCGTTGGTTTGGTCGATCGATGTCGGTCAAACGCTGGGAATCTCGCCGCTTCGAACCAAAGATCGGCCTGAGTTTTTCTGCAGCCGATATTGGCCCAACATCGGCCCCAGATTCGCTTTCTTCAGGTTTTTCTAAAAGTCTGGAACTTTTTTTTTCTAAACGTTCCCATAGGAAGCGTATTGTAATTTTTCAATTTTTCCAGGGGGTATCTTTGAAATTCAAACTGTTTCTTGATATTTCGCTTTCCCTTCGAGAAAGATCTTAATTCGCTAGTTTTGATGTAGATTGCCTTCGAAGCGTTTCGCCCATCAAGAAACTCAACCATTGTTTGTCTCAGGCTATTTATCTCGTCACGTTCGTACGCTGTCACGCTTGTATTTGCTCTGGGATGTAGAACAGTATACCTCGTACGCCGTCTGTTGGCATGCCTGATTGCTGCCGGTGATTTACTTGAATCGTTTTCGGAGGGTTTCTTTGGGTCGGATGTTCCAACCTTGTCTCCAACACATACAAACGTATAATCTCCAGTATATACTTATGCAGACAAATATTACCAGGACTGCTCTACCTTCGTGCAATGATACAACAACAGAGCAGTACTCGCACTATCACGGACGGCCGTACCAGTCCGACAAAACATATAAGCCACTTTCGGTTTTGGAGGAAACTACTGAAAGTACTACAATGAACCACACACCGTGAGTTCGATTACCGGCATCACCATGATAACCTCCCTTTTTTTGTGACACTTTTTCTTCCTTTTTTTTCTTGCTTTGTGTATGTTGACACAACCAAGTAAGTAGTACTCGGAGTAACTTTTGGGTTTCCCCCGGTTGAGGGCAATAATGTATTATAAACATCGCAATGAGCAGTTCTTCAGGTGGCTAAAAGTACCAAAAATACCATGGTAAAAACTAATGTAAAAAAAACATTTTTTCGACCTGGGAGATCTCGGTAAACCTAAAAAAAAATCCTTGCTGGGAAAATTGCGCGAAATCGCGGGAATCTCGGATTTTTCAAAGGTTTCGTTGATCTCCATGGTGATAATACTAGTATTAATGAATGTTAGGTATACGACAACTGTACGCCATAGTCTCTGCTGCGGATGTTGCTTATATTTTTTGTATGCCAAAAGTGGCTTATATTTTTAGTCGGACTGGTATTAAATAAAACCCATGGTACAGACAAAAACCTATATATTTCTATTTATTTACCAACAATATTTGGTCCTATTTACTATGGCCCCCTGTAATACATTCAAGTTGCTTTCATGGGGTTTTCTGTAGAGGATTTCCGATACCTCACCATTGAAAGCTCGCAAAAGATACGGATACAGTACAACCGTACATAGCCCAGCACACCAGCCATCGATAACGAATCAGCGAGCATGATAACTGCTGTTGTCTCACTCGGAGCACGGCTAGCTCGAGAGACCCGGGTGAGCTACACGGCATGGCGCGCGACGCGGATCACGCGCGTAGAGTTCGCTGCCTACCTTGCAGCTGGACATTGGCTGGTCCATCCGTTTAGAACACACGAACACGCACACTTTATAGTTTACACAGGCATACGCGCCGGTTGCCCCGGTGGGCTATTAATAGTGGTACCCTCGAATGCTCTTAAGAGTTGGTGCTGGAGTTCGAAGCCCACGTGGGTCGAACGTTTGTGTTCATTTTCAAAAAAAAATAGAGAACGGAATCAACTGCTGAGGGCGCGATCAATTCGATGCAAGACGGCGAGGGAAGAACGGGCCGAAGTCTTCTCGCGATAAATATATCTTCCAAGGCAAGAACGGTAGTGGGGCGGAGGGAGAAGAGCCTGTTTTTGTGATCCCGGATATGAGTTAACCCTTGTAGCACCGCAGTCCTGTTTTGGGGATAAACTACTTATAATTTGACTGTTTTTTCCCCACATTGGGACTACAGCAGTACCAAAAGGGTTACGAGAGAAAATAAAATGAATGGGGCGGCAAAAAAAACTAGAGCACACGAGTAGTATGATAGGGCGCACTGAAATAATACCAGGTAGTATCTAGTGAAGAGCTGTATCCATGGTCTGTTTACCTACCTTAGGAGTGTGGATATCACTGCGACGACTGTCACCTCAAATACCGTGCGTGTCGCCTTGCCTATGTTGCCTACCCTCCATCTGTGGCAACGTCAAGGACCAAACCAACAAGCTCGAGCAAGGTTGCGGGTAAACTGCTACCCTACCTCGTACTTGGTACTCGTTATCCCGGGTGCTCGTTTGGACAAGCACTCGCCTGAAATATTTATTGATAGTAGTCTGAAATACTCAGGGGGGCGAGGTTGGGGGTTCCTTCCGGAGTTGGCGAGTACTCGTCCGCCACGAGAACTCGCACGGAGGCAGCTTTACAAGACGCCCTCTGGGGTGGACTTCTGACCTGATTTTTTTTCGACAACCGGGAGAGTGTAGACGGCCTACCAAGCTGAGCCATGCGTCCATGGAAAGAGGCCTACCAACCGGGTCCTTCTAAGGGAGCCATTTTCGTTGTACGTGCCCCCCCTAAGACATGTTTTTGGGAAGGTCGGCTCCGAAATCAATCTCGGGGAGTGTATAACCTTATCACCCGTGTGTGATATCACCACCCATGTGTGATATTTCCACTGGTGTGTTGTATTATCACTAGTGCTTCATCTTATCACCCGTGTGTTATATTATCACCCGTATGTTACCTTATGATTAGTGCGTCATCTTATCACCCCGTGTGTTATAGTATCACCCGTGTGTTGTACGGCACAGCAGCTTTGATTACACAGGATTAAGAGAGGTCTACATGTAACAATTCGGGGCCTAGAAGCGGCGGCAGTGTCCCGCCTACCCAAAGAGCTGTACCAGGCACTCTATGTATGTCATCGGGATGCCTTTACACCCGGTATGGCATTACGCACAGTATACACAAGCAAGCATGCAATGAAATGAATAATGCGACCCAGCGATACGTAGGTCGAAGAAAAGGATGTGTGTAAATAAATACATGATGTTCTCATAACACAAAAGGCACAAAATACCACGCGAGCTAGCCCCCCTAACAGACCACCTACCTGCACGCAGACGCGGCTAAGGCGCTCGTAGACCTCGCACATCTTGGTCTTGTAGTTGTGCACCCCTCCAAACACCTGCAGGAACAAAAATAGCATACACATGACGCATGATACGTGTCGCGGGGAAGGTTGTCTTCAACTGTGGTCAACCTGTGCGCGTTGGTTTATGGTGGAGAGAGGTGCGAGCCAGGCTCCAACAAACTTATCATGCACATACTATCATAAATGCTGGCATGTTGTATGAGCTTTCTTCACATCGGACCGATGCTGATATCTCTGCCCGTCGACATCCAGCACACCCTTCTTTGTCCGCACGGGAGAGATACAAGCTCTGCGGTCACAAACACAACGGCACAGCAGAGATATCATCTACTACCGCTTCATTGTGATGCAGCAAGGAGAGGGGACGATGATACCGTACTTGATACGACCGGCACGACACGCACGCACGCCAGCAACCCAGGTGCGTTTCAGGGAAAAGGAAATGAAATCAACAGAGGAAGGCAGACTACTGTAAGTTTGAAATGAAAGGAAGGTTTGGTCTTGACTGGTCAAGGAACAAAAACAAAAACAAAAAAAAACTCGTCGATTCTGATATCATCATTTCTAAATTGGCGTCGGGCGGACGGAAGTACACACAATATTGGCAGTACAAAATATGTCGGTCACTTCAGAACGATTCTCCGAAAGAGAAGACCCCACGGGTGAATTAGAAAACTCGCGTTCGCTTGCGTAGATAGTAACTACGCTCACAGCTAAAAAATGAAGGTAAACCAAGTATATAACATATTCACAATAGCAACACATACAACCTATTCACAATTACAGCACGAACAAAGAAGAGGCGTGACCTGACAGCTTGTGTTAAAACTGAAACACAACAAGACAGAAAACATACATGGTACCAAGCTGAAGCACTATTATGTACCTGAATATATAAACTGTTCGTGTGCCAATATTTAAATCCAAACGGTCCATATATTTCGGTAGATAATAGCACGCAAGTATACTGACTAGCCTGCCAAGGCGTTTTGAAGGTGAAAGTACCGCACCCGCGCAACGATCCACCAAACTTCACACCCGACGCTACATAAAGCGCTACACCTCGAGGTAACACCCGACGTCAAGCACGCACGTTACACCCGGAACGTTACATCCGACGTCACACCCGAGACGTCACAGCCGACGTTATACTCGGATACAATATACCCAGCAATGCACAAGACGTTACATCCACAGTTCCACCAGAAGTCACACACGGAAAACATAACACCTCGACAATACACAAATCGTTACACCGGACGTCACAACCGACGTTACATCCGAAATTCCAAAAATCGCTACTTGTTCACCTGACGTTTAATCCAGCAATACACGCCGGAAGGCTGAATAATACGATACACCCGGAACGTCACACCCGACATTGCACCAATCCACACACTACACGTTGGCACCGACGTTCTCAGGCGCGCGGCACGATATAGGGGTTGCAATTAGGCGTTGCAAGTAGAAACAGCACTTCTTGGTACGATAAGGGTTGCAATTAGGGTAACAATCAAGGGTGGTATTTTTTTGCACGGTAGGGATTGCACTCAGTGGTTCAACTAGGGGAAGCATTTTTTGATACCATGCGGGTTGCACTTAGGGGTGGCACTTTTGGGTATGATGGGGGTTGCAAGCAGGGGTCGCAGTTAGGGTTTGAGGTTACCCGTGGCACTTTCTGGTACGATACGGATTGCAAATCAGGGGTTACACTCTGCCGTATAATAGGGATTTAAATTATAGGTAGCACTTTTTGGTTCGATAGGAGTTGCAATTAGGGGTTGCAAATAGGCGGTGGTACTTTTCGGCACGATAGGGGTTGGTTGCAATTAGCGGTTACAAATAAAGGGGAAGCAATATTTGGTGCGATACGGTTTGCAATTAGAGGCTGCATATAGGGGGAGCACCTTTTCAGTACGATAGGGGTTGGCTGCAATAAGAGGTAACCTCTTAAGCTGAGGAACCACAGCAGTACGAACTAAATATTCCTTTTTTGTGGTCCATGGTACCAAAACCTTGAGAATGTCCATTGTACTGCTACTTTCCTTTTTCTCGAGGGTTGTGCTTGGGATGACTTACTAAAAGTATGGAGGTCCTCAAGCTAGGAGCTTCCAAAGAAATTGGTGCAACTCCGATCGTAGCATGAACTTACAACCGACGTTACACCTGACACTACACTAATCGTTGCACCGGACGTTAACGCAATATACACCAGACATGACACCGATCGTTACACTCGACGTCACACCGGAAACGTTACAGCCGAAGCGTTACACTCAAGACTTTAAACCCGACGTCACCTGCATGCACTTCGTTTCAGGAGCCGGCATCGGGGCGTGCTCTTCCCTAATCCGCGTCAGGGGCGTCCACTCGGTCTCCAGGCTCGCCAAAAGCGGGTCCTTCTTGACAGCACCAGCACTAACGCCACGAGCACCCTCCAAGTCTCGCCGTCGCAGCTCCTCCAGCAGGCTCCTCTTTCCCTTGCCGCCCTTATCCCTACCTCCCGCTGCTCCTTTCCCGCCCTTATTGCGGCCAGGGCGTCGCTTAGACGCAGGGTCCAGCCTTGCCGAGAACACGAAGCGCACGGAAGGCGCGCCTTCGAAGGGCACCTCTGGGATCACACCCGGGGCTAGTCCTACCTCCTCCTCCTTTTCCTCGTCCTCGCCCTCCCCCTCTCCCCCTCCCCCTCCACCCCCTCCCCCCCCCCCGCCGCTTCGGACGCTTCCTCCGCAAGCCTGCGCGCGCGACCGTGGCTGCGATGAGGGTGACTTGGCAGCGGCACCGGCAGCGGCAGCAGCAGCGGCGCCGGCGGTGCCGGCGGCGGTAAAGACGACCGCTCTGCCGTCGACAGCGGTGCCGCTTCACCCCCTTCGCCACCCTGCAACAGCTGTCGCCCCCGCCGCCGCCTTCGC
>JBBMHQ010091351.1:0-10689 GCA_037834295.1 Postelsia palmaeformis | reverse complement strand
AGAGACCGATGGAATGAGACTGTGGCAGCGGCAGCGCGAGCGTTCGGACGAGCGCAGCGCAGAAAGGAGAGGGGTGAGATACGCCAGGTTGAACGGGACTTTAATCAGCACGAGCGTGGTTCTTCGCCATCGCCCAAAGCTTGCCACGCGTGAAGACCTGCATTCCCTTCTACGGTTAAACACGACACCACTGTTTCAAGCTCCTACTTGGCTCAGAACATAACTTTTCATACGCGGGGCAGGGTTTGACCTACCCTAATGTCGGCGTTAAAAAGCATGTTCTGTCATGTTTGGCAATTCCCATAAAGTTCTGAAGCGCCGTCGCGTACTGTGATTGGCACGGAAAACTTCTCTTCTTCTTCTTGTGGGCGTAGGGGGTATCAAGAAAATATAGGCATTTCGCACATACATACCAGGTAGAAAACACTGGCTCCGCCATCACCAGACCAGAGTCGCTTAAACTCTGCAGTTGCTTGATCCCAAGGCGACCGCCTTTGGCGGGAACCAGAGTTTACCGTGCATCTTTAACCCGGAACGATTGATCAACTTCGACGGCCACGCAGAAAGTAGATGAAAAAAAAGTAACAACGAACTCCTCTCTGTTTCAGCCTTCTTGATTGCTCCGTTCATCCCCCCCCCTTTATCGTGTCAGTTGATAGGGGTCGGAGTTAGTTCACCTCCGGCGCCGATTGGGCCCACGGCTACTTCGATTTCTTTAGAATTATCCCCACGTGTTTGGGAGCGAACAACTTCAACCTAGTGTAGAATTTGGTTTGCAGGAGTAATACATAAACCTCGTTTGGACAGTCATAAGCGTGCTGTGAACGTACGTACGTACAAATCTCTGACGTCACCCCGAACCCGCCCATCCGAGTGACGCTTGAGACGCTTACGTGCTAGCTATACGGGCGCGATGTCTCTTGGCTTGCACATAAGTCGACGTGTGTATTTACCGCCAGCTTCGCGCTGGACGCCTGAGCCTGAAACAAGCAGCCACCCCTCGCTGTACTCAAGATCCTTGTTGCCCCAGAGAAAACGCGAAGAGGACAACCCAAAGCCAAAATAATCGTGGTTGGTGTATCGACTTTGCACGAAATTTCCGCACCCCCACCCCAATTTTATCATAATTTAGTGCCATAGTTCCGCGGGTCTTACCTCGCCCACCCCATCTTCGCAGTGCCAAGTCTTGGCCGCTATCACCACCCCGAAAAGATTAAAGCACGCCTTCCACGACCAGAGGATGGCGCTGAACAGAGGCAAGTCAAACTCCCCCGTGCATTCTGAGTTGGTCACCACTGGGACGGACGTTGGGGGACGCGGCAAAGGGAAATTAGACACCCCAAACGCATCCTCGCCCGCCGCCGCCGAGAAAACGTTCATGCAACGATCTAGGGACAAGGGGCTCCTCGGTTGTGCCGATGATTTGTTAGCACGAGCGACGCATCAGCAAACGCGCCTTGAAGATCGATGTTGATTCGTCGGCAAGAACAGTCGCAGGCCGCAAGGTTAGAACTAGTGTTTCTGTGTGGCGCAACAAGCTGCAATTACCCTTGGGTGGCCGGGAGAGGGAAACGAGATATAAGTCATAAAGCGTCTGTATTACGTAGGAGCTTCTTGCAGCGGGAACAAGTTTAGCTCTTGCCCGGTTCAACACGACAGGAAAATTAGGTCATGTCTACATTGGCCCCATCAGGACGTTCCGTGTGCGCGACATATCATAAAGGTACTGCAAGAGATACGCTTGAGCATAGCGGTATCTCCCCGTTCAACCGGCCTCCAACAATATTGCCCAAAATCCCTATGGCGGTCGGCTCGCCCACGGACCCACGTGCTGCGGCGCACCTATTTATTTGATCTTCGATTCGAAGTGGACTTGGTGAGGGGATCACTGAGAATACAGAGCGAGAAAATGGTAAAGACATACCAGCGCAGTACACCCAGTGGTGAGTCATGGCTGTCAAAACACGGCTTCGCTGTACTTAAATGGCAACGAACCAACCAACGGGGCGTTTTTTTTTGCGAAGACTCATCACCGCGGACAAACCTCGCGAGCTCATTTTTGTATCTCTCCAAGGAGTAACCATGTTGCTCCTGGAATTTTTATCCCATCACTGATGAAATTGTGTTTCTAGCTGGGCGACGCCCTCGTTACAGGTTAGGGTGGCTCTATGCTGTCTCCGGTTGAAACAACAGCTCCCTCTGCCTCTGCGCCCGGAGTGGGCGTTTTGCGATACCTGGGCTCACGAAGTTACGACAATATTATTATCAAGTCAAATTCGATATTACTGGCATCTACAACATTTAGGAGCGTACGACTCTGTACGGAAGTGAATTTCCCATGTCTAATACATTTCCGGACAGGCGGGTAGTATTCAAGCCTTTCAAATGTAGTCCTGGCATACCGGAGGCGCGGAGTGGACTCCATACTACATTATTCCAGAAAACTTCATACCTCCCACTACGCAATATCTTTACCTAGTAGTAAAGGTGATCGGCGTAACACATGCGGTGATTGGGGCGAAATGCTATCAAGAACATTTTTGTGTCGCTCCGGCCTCTCACCGACGTCATCAACAACAACGGTCTCGACCACGACACGCGGCCTGTCCATCACCGTCCAAACAATCAGCAGCACCATGTCCACGGCAACCAACCGCAGCACCCACGCCACCAAGTGCCTGCCATTCAGTTTAGGGTTGGATGCCAGACACAGGGTGTTACGAAAAAACTTTCGACACACTGTGGCAGCGTGTAGGTGGTAGCGGGCATCAAATATTCCGGGTACTCAATTCTACTGTAGTCGACGAAAGCAGAAGCGGAGCCCATTCCATGTTGTAATTTTGCGGTGCAATTTATAGCGTGCATCGTAGCCTGCTACAGCGTAGACTAGACAACCAAGAGAAAAGCGGATGTCATCCCATGTTGCAGTTTAGCCGTGCACCTCATATTATATACCAGGTACAAAGTATGCTTTAGTTCGGTCGGGCGTTCGACGAAAGTCTTTTTCAGACGGTCGGATTATACCTGTCGGTAATGGATATCCGAGACAGCTTCGCCTGGCTGTTAAATATGCGGTGCACACGGTAGGTCTTCATGTACAAGCAGCTGGCCGAAAAGGGGAAGCAGGGGGCAGGCGATGGCACGGCGGAGGAAACCTACTTAGTGCACTATAAATAGTATACTTACTTGTAATGCTACGTAAGGTTTTAGGTATTGGTGAATAGCTGCATCGCGATTCGTGCAACACAGACCATTCGCTTGAACACGGACTGCACGCGCACGCCTGACAGGTGGTCGTCGCTTGGCTGTGCCTCGATGGGCTTGGATGGTACTACCGACGGTGCTGTTACGGAGCGTCACATGTGGAAGACATACCAGCACAGATCGGAGCGAGACAGCATCGTCGCAAAGCCTGCAGGTGTGCTTGTACTTTTATTTTTGGCTCGCGAAGTCGGTAATGATGGATTCATACGCAGACTCGCTCCTGTCGTTCCTGGATGGCTCGGATATCTACGTCTCGGTCAACTACCAGGAAGATTAGTTGATTGGAGGCATGAATAAGTGGTGAAATATAACGCGTCGCTCCAACGAAACCCCACCGTGCGTGCATGAAGGGCCCGAGCGTACGCATTTTGCTGTCACAAGCACGCTCAAGAGAAACCATCGGAAAGCTCGTACGGTATAGCGTTTCGTCCGGAAATGTAAAGACCGTTTGTGTGTCTTTTTCCGCACTAGTAAAAAAACGGCTCTTGCATGTGCGGACAAAGTGGTCTACACCTGCTGGTGAAGGTCAGCGCGACGTGCAGAATCCACGGCCGCCCCAAGCAAGCTGCATGCGACGGCACCCCTAGGTGAAACGCCGTCGTGAGGTTTAGGAGGATGCATCCCAGTAGGAACAGCTGGCACACGAACGGCTGACTCAGCTTAACGACCACGGTCTGCGGACGGAAATGGGAAGATGGTCACGCGAGCGTAAGGTCAATACGCGCTCCAAAAAATGTTTTGAAGCAAAGCGGAGGGGAGCGAGAGCGGCGTACTCATCTGTTCCTCGCCTTAGTACTTTGGACACTGACTACGCATCCCTTTCGAGACGGAGCACTGCTCCTACTCCTGATAGAGATACGTTCAACAGTTGGTTATATCACTCTTTTTTTTGCTGATATTTTCCCCTTTCTGCTTCGCCGCCGGGGGGGCGGGGTGGAGGGGGTACTAATTTGTTGTTCGCGTCGACCATTTGATCATATGGGCGGTCGTACTCATTTGTTGCTTGCCTTAGTCATTTGATCATTGACTATGTATCCCTTTCGAGACGGAGCACCGTCCCTGCTACCAATAGAGATACCTCCGACATTTGTGCACTCACTACGTTGTTTCCATATACTACATAGAAACTTCTTGCCAATATTATCATTTTCCTATTTCGCCGCCTGGGGCCACCATCTACCTTATAGGAGAAATATCGTTTTATCGCTACTATCTAGTGTACCAAACTCCCCCACATCAGATTCGTCTATTTCCCTCATCTCCTCCTCTGAGACATCCCCGTTCCTCCTTGTACATTTCAGATTATCCTATTACGTGAGTTCTACTCTCGATTGCTTCTTTAATCAAGGGTACAGCGGTGCATTTACTTCCTCCTCCCAGTTACCGGTGTATCTCTTTCTTCTTTCTGATAGATACAGCCCCCCTGCACGAAATCGCAGTTTCAGTAGTTTCGCGAAGTCTATTGGGCCGTGAAATAATACGTTTTCATTACTATATTTTTTCTCAACTCCCCGTATATCTCTTATGATTCTCTGCTTTCGCCTCGTTTCTTAGCGGGAGTCTATCCCTTTTTTCTGTCCTTCTTCTACTACTGTCTGGTGCCTCCCAAACTTTTCTATGGGCAGCATTTCTTCTTGGTTTCCTCGAATATCCCTTGATAATTTCTCGACTAGGCTGTCCCACCTTATTCCAGCTCGTCCTTTTGATGCTTTATCCCATACCTGGTACAGCTTTATCAGTTATGGCTGGCAACCTCTTTTTGGGCATGTTCCTTACTTTCTATTATCCTTTTAGCTTTATCACGTCTCTGTCGCAATTGGGAAGTTTCTAGTTCTGATTTTACTACTGTATTGCTTGTCGTACTACCTGTAGAGTATCTCAGTATTTGTTTGAGCTGCTGTCATATGTACTATCTCCAGGTGTTTCACGAACTTTGCGTTCCCTTCCCATAATTCTCCTGCGCCTTCTAGCTTTAATAAATATAGCAATCATCAGGATACATCTCTTAATCCTATTGTCAAGGTGCGAGTCTGTTAGGATCGCATCCATCTCGCCTACTTGTGATTTGCCCTTTCCTATTACTATTGTAGTGTGTAACCGAGCAGTCTTTTGGAATATCGACGCCAAGATACGTGTACTGGTCTGCAATTGGTGGTTTCTTCTTCCCCCGTCTTCCGGCTGAAATTTAGCGGGTGCACCTTATCTTCGTTACATACAACTGCTGCGCGCTTCTTTACGTCCGCCGTCACCGTCCTTTTCTTGGTGCACTCTAGTGCCTTCTCTATTAGTTTCTGCAATATTTTGGGTGTTTCTGGTGTCCCCACGAAGTCCTTCGCAAACATCAATCCCGACACCGTATCTTCTCCAACCGCGACTCCCTGCTTTGCTGCTTCAACTGCTACTATCGAGTCGTGAATATGTACCTTGAATATTCTAGATAATAAAGTACATTACTGTGCTCAACTCCTTGTAAAATACCAACATATTTCGATATTCCGTCAAATCCAGCATCACAGCACTTTTCGCCATTCCGTCAATTTTTTCATCACCTTCCACATCTTTCCTCTGATTCCCATTTCCTACAACTTTTCCCACAGTTCAGTTCTGCATATCTAGAAAACAGTAAGTTCCTAGCCCCGCGTTTTTCCTACCTTGGAGTAACATGTCTAATGTGTACACATGATCTACGCCGCTACGATTTGGCTTCAATCCTGCTTGCCGTTCGCTAACTTGGTCTTCCTTCTCCATCATTGTTCCCAGTCTATCGCTCAAATTCCACAAAAAAAGTTTACTTGATGTGCTCAACAGCGTTATCCCTCTATAGTTTTCCGGGTCAGCCTTATCTGTTTTCTTCAATAAGTTCACTGCTGCTCCTTCTCTTCACCTCTTAGGTGCATAGGTGCATACGCGTTTTTCCGTATCCAGAAACACAAGATGATCATCATGGTAAGCATTCCTTCTCCCCCGTACTTATCACTTCATTAACTACTTGCCCTGCCCTTTCTGCATGTCTATTATTAAGTCTAGCTGCACACTTGCACACTTGCACACTTCTTTACTCCCTCCCTCGTAAGCTATCTCTCTGTCACCACTACCCTTCTCAACCACTACCTTTCCTTTCTGGTGCACCTATGTGCGCCTCTGCCCACGCCTTGATTTCCTGCTCGAACTCTGGGTCAAAGGTTTTGTTGGCTGTGGGTGTTCCTAGCTTGCGGTAATGCTCTACTACAGTACACCCCTTTTTCCCTTCGATCTACTAACCATTTTACCTTTCTGTGCTATTGAGGTAGCTATTCCTGTGTTTGCCTCTCCTGTTTGTTTGCCCAGTATCCCTCTTATCCCTACCCACATCTGCTTCATCTCGCTCTCAAGGTATTGACTCGTTTTGCTGACTATGTCTTTCCATATCATTTTTTTTGTCATTTTCTACCTGTGTTTTACTTCACTCTCTTTCTAGCTATGGCATACCCCTCCCATCCTGCCGTAGTTTTACTCGATTCATAGCTTGCGTGAGCCTCGCTCCTTGCTCCTATTCGTAGACTCTTTTGCTTCGTCATCCCACCATTTTACTGCTCTGTCGCGCGCTATCAACTTATTTGCTAATGCTCTACTTGCTGCGGTCTTGACCGATTCCTCCCATCCCTCTATTATCCTGGCTCTTTTAGTATACCTCTCCAAATCGTTCTTTGTTGTACTTATTTTTCCAACGGCCTCGAAAATTGCTCCGCATTTTTGGCCATTCCTTCTTGGAACTCTTCCCGTTTTTCTTTTACTTCTATGAATAGTTTATCTATTCTCCACCTGCACAATTTCCCGTCTTGCCTATATTTGATAAATCCTCGTTTGCTGGCTGTCTGTCCATATTAGGCAGTGATCCGTATCTGGTAGTTCCTACTTCCGCCGCGCATACATGCACTTCCGTTTTCAAAGTGCTTCCATTTTTTACCACTGCAAATTCAAGAATGAGGCTGTCTTCCTTATGTATGCGCTGTCTAGTCCATTATCGCCTTGCCTTTTCTACTCTGTTGTATCAGCGTTTTCATCTCCTTGTGCTCAAGGAACCTCAGCGTATCTTCCCCACTCTTAGTACTTGTCACCTCCCGATAATGTCATGTTCTCATCCGGGTTGGTTGCCTTCCCAGTTTTTGAATTAAAATCTCCCGCTAGTACTACTCCTCCTTGCCTTTTACACCTTTGTACTTCTACTGCTACTTCTTTAAACTTCCTCTGTACTAGTATATCTTGACCTTTATCAATCGACTCTGGGGGCACATACTGTAAGATGCTCCCCAAGAAACCTCCTTTCACTCCCCGCTCCCCTGGTAAATTTTTCCAGTTGAGTTCGTCGAACTTCGTGGCTTTAAGCACCTCTAATATGTCACACAAACATTCTTTAACTAGGAACCCTACTCCCCCTGCCCCCCTATGCTTGTTTTTCTGCCCCTCCTCGTTTTTTCTATTCATTCGTACTTTCCAACTTTGTATTGTATCCCCCCCCTCTTTCTCCCACGACTCTTGAATTCCACTACTAGTATGTTTAGGTCGCGCTTACTCACCTGTTCGCCAATTTTTATCCTTCTGCGCTCTTCCGTGGTGAATCCAATTAGGTGCCATTATCCTATCATCAGCTTCTCTTTTGCTTCACTGCCCACTTTATTCTCGTCTGTTGTTCCTTCTCCGTCGTCGCCACGATTCCTTCTATGCTTTGTTCTTTGAGCTTTCTTTCCGTCTCTGGCATTGTCTGCTTGCTCTGCGCCCCTATCTTTCTGCCCCCATTCCCTTTGAGTCACTTACTACTGCTGCCTCCCATTGCCTCCGTTCGCCCTAAAACTACGCCTTAGTTTCGCTATTCCATGAGCTATACATACTCTTCATCGTAGTGATCTAACCCATGCTGACGTTCTTTTCGTCTTTATCCTCTGCCACTCCATGCTCGCTTTCGGCTTTAGAGCGACTCAAAAATGTTTCCCCTCCCGTTTTACTTTTCCTATTGCAAAGCAGTACAGTCCTACTTCGTCGCACTTCCCCTTGAACTCTCGTCATGTCGATAAGCACTCAGCACCACTAGTACTTTACCCTTCCAATCTAGCTTTCTCCACCCACCCTGCCTCAACGTCTCTCTCCTATTCCCTTTCGAGAATATCGCTCGCTTGTTTGTGTTCATACTTACAGTGGGAAGTGTTCAACTTACTGGGGCGTCCCAATGCTAGTACTCGTTGAGGGTCTGGCGCCTTTTAGTTATTTTGCCGGCACACCACACTGAATAGTGTCCCAACATAGGATCGTAGCCTGAAGTCAAGTTCAACGCCCTGACACAAGTACCCAACGTTTGTATCAGGCGATGTTCATGGTAACCATCCTGACGTGTCAGGATAATATCTGTTATATCTAACCCCGCTGTGGTATTGGTTACTTTCCTCCAGTGAGGTCATTTTCACCGCGCAAGGTTCAAGGACGCCTTCTATAACACAGAGTCTTGCTTACATATCAAGATGCCCCGTACGTCGCTTTCCCTATCGTATGTACGTTTCACCATGGGTAGCTGCCCCACTAATGGTCCCGAGCGGACCTTCGCTCTCGAAAGCATAGCCAACGACCCTCCCACATTTTGTACCGGCTTCTGTCCTTCAAGATATCAAGATATCTACGTACCGCTTGGGGCTCTTTCTCTTCGGTCACGTAGTCGGATAATTGCAAGGTATATGATTAGTTTCACGAGTTTACTAGGTCCTAACTTATTGATATACATCATCCACCTTTTCCCTTCATTTGGCGCGTGGCATATGGACTTCGTGTCGGGGGTTCTGAATATGCATAATGGTAGACCAAACCTTCACCGCCCCAATAGATTCCACGCCAAGGAGGGGGGGGTGTACTCGATATCATGCATGGTCGTAGTCGTACGACCATAGACCCTCGCATCCTGAAAATGCCGGGACGGAGCACGTCAAGTTTTCACCGACCAGGCCGATATTGCTTGCACCATGCGGGAAGCGCCGTGAGGTTTTCGGCGAGTCGCATGAAGGGTGAGCTACAATCTTGCACATGAATAAAGGCGCCAATGAATCGACTTATTTTCCGATATGTCCACTTGCAGAGACAACAATAGGGGGTATTATGTAACTGCGCCATGGGTGCCTTGCCATAAACGCTACGTGATACGATAATGCCCCTTGTGCGGACTGCAAGTTCTCCATCCCACACTAATGACCTAACTCGATCGCCAGCCGTGACCGACCGCCAAAAACAAACAGATGATACCCTGTTTGTCTAGCTCATGTAGTGAGCGGCATGTTTTACAGTGTCGATGACGATCGACGCCAACCCAACCTATCGGTACTGCAAGGGGGGGTGGGTGTACTAGATGGGAGATATGTGCTCGATATGATGCATGGCCGTAGTCGTATGACTATAGACCCTCACATCCCTACAATGCCGGGACGGAGCATGTCGGGTTTGCACCGCCGAGGCAGATATTGCTTGCCCCAAGCGCGAAGCGCCGTGAGGTCTTCGGCGAGTCGCATGAAGGGTGAACTGCGACCTACTAAGAACCGCTCGTGAGGCAGACTTATAAGGTGTGTGTTCGATATCATGCATGACCGTAGTCGTATGACCATCAACCCTCACATCCCTGTAATGCCGGGACCGAGCAATGCCACATTTTCACTGACCAGGCTGGGGGGGGGGGGTCTACACGCCGAGAGGTAGGCCCCCGACAGCTTGGGCTTCCCGAAACTGTGTCCTAGGCGACTCGTAGAGGAACCTAGACGGCTGTTTCCGCGCCAAAAAGTAGCCTATCAGACTAGACTGTTGTCGTAGCATCACTCAGTGTTACATTAACTAGATCACCGCCTCATGTTACCCCGTCGCATAACCCCTCCTTCGTTTTCATGTCGTTCTTCATCAATCTTACCTCGCGGTTTTGTCGAATCCACACGAGAAACATTGCGGCATAGAGGCCGGCGAAGGTGGAGGACGCGATCATGGCCTTTCCGAGAATAGAGCCCACTGGAACGGAATCTGTAAGTTACGAGCGTGTACCGAAAGGTCATTAGCACTAAGAGTAGACTCAAAAGTACACATGACAAAAAATAACAACAAGAGATGACGACGGTAAGGTGCGCGGCCCGCTTTGCTCTGTCAGGTAAATGTGTGTCGCCTCCTGATGTAGCCATGCAAATAGCTGATGTTATGGGGCGTCAACTTCGTTGCGAGCACTCCAGTGTTCGTCGTGCTCGGTATAGCTCTGAGTAGGTGTTGAACAGGCATGGGTGAACCCCTCGCAAGGGTTGAGTTGGGTGGCAGCTTCGGAACGATATCGCACACGTACTCATAGGAGGGTCCGGGCTTCAGACGCAACCGCCCGCTTGATCGCGCTCTTGCCACCGAGCCGAAAAACACTGCAACTACCGACAGCGCGAAAGC
>JBBMHQ010091340.1:0-10689 GCA_037834295.1 Postelsia palmaeformis | reverse complement strand
GCGATCGTTTTCTCGCTGCTATCTAGTGTACCAAACTCCTCCATGTCACATTCGTCTATTTCCCTCATCTCCTTTTTCAACACATCCCGTTCCTCCTTGAATATTTCACATTCTCCTACTATTAATTTATGTGAATTCTACTCTCTCGCTTCGCAACACGGGCACATCTGTGCATCTATTTCCTCCTCCTCCCGGCGCGCGCGCGCGGGGGGGGGGGGAGGTGTAATCATGTAATGCATGGCCGTAGTGAGGGACATAGCGAGGGCTTCTTCCCCAGCCGAGATTGTTCTCGTTGGTGAAAAGGCCGGAGCACCCAAAGGTCCCTTGGCTTCAAATGCGAATCATGGAAGTGATGCCACGGGCAGGATCATACTCTACAGCAGCACTTCGTATTGTTACTCGCATTATACCGTAAGGTGTAACAAACCCAACGACCGGCATCACAAGCGAAAACGAGAATCAACTAACCTGTATCAGGTACAGCAGTAACGTCAATGATACCGAGAGGGTGCCGCTGCTGCAAGGTCTTGTCGAGAGCTACAGCAGTATGTATTGTGTAATAAAGTAGTGAATCCCGCCGCACTATGAAAGGCAGGGGATAAGAACATAGAACACGTCAACCCTTCTTCGCCAGTTTTTTTGCCGCGACAAACGTGGAGTCAGAAGCCATCGAATGCATGGTGGGCGATCGATCGCACGACGATCCTCCCCTCTACTCGTTTATTAACGCCAACGATGCATCAATGGCATATGGCACATGCAACGCTACAGCAACAGAAACGAAAAAAAAACACGCTTCCGAATCTCCGACGATACAGATCATGACCCATCGCATGAGCGTGTTCGGTACATGCCCACGTACGGTGCCCCCCGACGCCGACAACCCGACCCCCGCTTCCCGACCAAACCAAAGGGACGGGAGGGCATGCCCCGCAGCCCTGGCAACCAGTATGATATCGGCTTCAAGCTGACGGTCGGCGACATATCTACCGAGTGACTGGTGCTTTAATTGTGCCGTGTCTCTCACCCGCGAAGTACGAACCGCTGCTGCTGTGCCGTCTGGAGTTTGAAAAGGATACGTTAAGTTGACATATTCAGCAGGGAGCTCTCTCTCTCTCTCCCCACCCCCCGACCGTCCCCGACCCGACCAGCATTGGTCCCGTACCCACCTCTTGCGGGCCATGGCCGCCGCCGCCGCCGCGATGCTATTTTTCTGCCGGTCGCTCTCCGCCTCCGCGGCAAGCCTAGTCGACTTCTGCAAGTCGCGCTTGGCTTTGGCCAGCCTCCTCGCCTCCAGCCTCTCCTCGGACATGTCCTCCACCCGCGTAACTTTCCGTTCCTTCTTAGGCTCCACGGCCGCCCGTTGCCGCATGTAGCCCTGGGATGCTGGATCCGCGTTTCGAGCATCGCGGTTCGCTGCCTGCCGGGCCACGACTTCCGCGTCTCGAGTCTCGCACTCGAGCTCGTGGCGCTTGCGATCCTCAGCGGATTGGGCTTCGAATTTGGCCCGGTGCTCGTCTGGGAGGTCGCGCCAACGGCGAGAGATCTCTGCCCCTGCTTGCCCGAAGGCAAGATCGGCGAACTCGTCCTTATGGTTGCTGTATTGGTGGCTTTGGAAGTACGAGTACGCCGAGGTCACAGCTTTGATCGGAGCGGTGCATCCCGCTGCCGGCGTGGTCATGGTCCTCGCCGTGCACAGAGAAAGGGAGAGAGAGCTACCTGGTACAGCAGTAGCTTGGCTCAAGCCTTGCACTCGAAAAAATCAAGTTTGTCCCGATCACTCGATCTCGATCAAGGCAACAGCAACGACAACAACTGGGTGTTGCTTACCGTACCTACAGGGTTCACCCAATATACCGCCGACGAATTTGAATCCGACACCCCCGATAGCCGATTGCAGGCTCCAGAGCTTCCCAGCAACTCGGAGCCCTGCGCCTGCGGGATTAGGGGAGGAGGTGGGGAAGGGGTTGTTGGCGTCGTGGACACACAAGACGGAAGGGCTTGCCGGGTGCTCGAGAGTGGGGTGGGGTACGTTGTTTGTTTCGGCAGGAGCGAGCAGATACCGCACAACGCAACGGTAGCACCCACATAACCCAGACCCACCGCTCGAAAGGCTGATCCGATGACCACGAAGCCTCGTCCAGACGGAGGAGGTGTCGTCTTCCGCCCTGTTCTATTCACTCCTCTCGTAGCCTACCTGACGCGCGAGTCCCGCGCGTACGAGCTCCTGCCGGTGGTTGCAGGGCTACGGTAATTTAAATTTCGAAAACGCCACGTACTACCTCGCCACTAGGGTAAAGCCAACCGATAGTGCCGATCTCCGCCTCTCCGCTCACCTGTGTTGATTCTCGCAGATCTCTAGCTCCTCTGTGGATGGTCAGGGCTGTGAACCCCCTCGCGGCGCCGATGGTGGTAGAGAAGGCACTGAATAACGCCTTTTTGCTGTGAAACCCGCGGTGGATGCGGATCCTTTCCCGCAAAAAACAACTTGATTTTTGAATTAAAAAATGCGAGAAGGCAACCTCTTGCTGTCATCTAGGTGAGGTGCTCAACGCAACCTCCCTCCAACTACTCCTTCCCCCGGTTTATTTATTTGCTGCAAGCAGGGATTGGTTTTGCACCGGCGCCGTCACGCAGGCGAATCAAATGATCGACTGAAATTCGATGTTCGCGAACTGCCGCGCGCTGGAATGTACCAGGATACTCATAGGCATACTGGAGTGAGTATGGTTGTTGTATGCACGAGGACCGCCGCGTTTTTGCGCGGTAAAAAGTACCCACGACAACCTAAATAAAAATAAGGTCGGTAGGCTTTTATACCTACCAGCCATTCCATGTTGTTTTGGTAAACGCTGATGGATGGATGCTGCAGAAGAACTAAGTATGACAGTAGCTCTATGGATAGCCTGGAGAGAGGGGAAATAGATAATCTACAGTCCACCACGATTACTATCGATGCTGTGTTGCACGAGTAATATGATTGAATGGTACATTTTCGAAAGTAAGAAAAATCGATCGAGCAAAGGATACAAGTACGTACGTACGCAAACGACGTTTTTCATACCAGGTATCACACGATAAAAAGGACCTGGTTAAATGCTTTGTTCCTCCTCTGCTGTTTTGCTGCTGTTGTTACTACTGCTGCTGTTCGACCCACTGTCTGCAGTCTGCTGATAGATACACATGGTACTCGTATGACCCAGGTTATATATCAGGTACATGATTTCAAACTACCGGCACCCGACCGGTGAAATAATGTGTTCACTCGAGCAGCAGCAGAGCAATGAGTGCCGAAGTAACATTGTTAGTATTACGGTAACGCCTCTTTTTACCCATCGACGGACGTCCCCCGGCCCCCCTCCTCGAGTACACAGCAATAATACCGCAAGTACGATGATAGCTGTAGCACCAGGTAAAAGTGGGTACCAGTGAGCTAGCTCTCTTTAAATCGAATCTTATCACATACGACGAGTGGAACTATGAACAGGGAAAGGGAAGTGCGTGGGTCAGTGGGAGTAATGTAATACTTCGTACGTACGCGACATAACCCAAGAGTAATCGTCACGAAAGGGTAGACTACTCTTGGAAATGTTTTTGGGGGGGGGGCATATGGGTTTCAACGTTGTTCGCGACCGTTCGCGATCTTCAGCTTGGGGAGGCCAAGCGCATAGATACACGCACGCATCACCGGGATAACTCGATGCGACACTTGTTTACGTACTGTATGAAACACCACCACTCAGGAAATATGTTCACAAAACAAGAAGTTAAATCGTTACGCAAAAGGACTGACGCACTCAACAAAAAGGGCACCTGGTACCTGATGCGCCATAAAGTTGGAGACCTGCCGTAACGTTAGCATCATTTATTTTTCTCATTGAATTTACAACAAATCGTTTCGTTCGGCTGTCGTCGTTTGCTAGCAACATGGCGTCAATGTTTGATCGATCGATTTATGGAAACAAGACTGATATGACGGTTTGATGTGTGAAGTCTACACCCCCCCCCCGTTCTTCATCGAAGTGCCTAGATTTACACACAGCAACTCGTTTGGCGGGGTGGTCGGTGCGCCTGCCCGTTGCACACGCTGGAACCTGAGCACATGGTGTACCTACACCCCACGGGCATTCGGCGCACTCTACACGCACGCCAGTTCTCTTGCACCTCTCGCTCCCCCACCCGGAACACCTCCTCCCACCCCCCACCCCCCCTTCCCACCCAGTCGGTCAACTTGACCGGAGACAATGGCTAGCTACAGTATACACGGCGTGCGTCCAAGGCCGGACAGACGCCAACGCCACGCCTGTCTACTTTTTACACTACCTTACAGCGAGAGCAATAATCCTTTTGCGTGAGCTAGGCGTGGCAATTGACCCCCAAGACGCGAAGGCATCCAATCGCAATATCTCAGCCAGCCATGAACACGGAAACCTATCAATGCTGTTCAACCGCCATCGACGGCATGCTAGACAAGGCCTAAGCCCACGCAAAAGCTTCGGCCGGTATGCCTTGTCAATACATGTCTATTTATATAACAAAATCACACCTCGTGATCTATCCAACAACTACAGCTCAATACGCAGTACCCGTACGTCGTGGGTGCGTTTGGCTTGCTGATACTCTCAGGGTGGTAACTGCATGCCCATGATTGCCGATGATTGGAGTTCAATATCCCTTCAAGCAAGGGTTATGATGTTCTTCGCCAGATCTCTCACCTGCATCGCGATCAGCATGCGCAAGCAATCAACCAATGCACAATTCTGCATCATGCACAGCCAACAAGCATGTCACGTTACCTATGTTCAACGGGCAAGGCACACTCTTGGCTCTAATAAGCCTGTCAAAAAAAAGTGAACGGTTTCTAGCGAAAACGAACTCACCAAAGTAACGACTGAAACGTTAGTGTCGATTCCGTTTTTCTATTATCGATACAGCGGCCAATCACTTGAGATAGGACCATCTTTCGTACCCATGTGCTTTCTTTGAATGTTCCACATGCGCGTGTCAACTGAGCCCTTGGCATGGCAAGTCTGACATAATACGGGGCAGTTGACGCCAGCTATCTTCCAATCAAAAGAAAGGCTGAAATAACACGACGACGCGAGCCATCTTCCAATAAAATCGCTGTATTGACGCGAACCACGCGAACGACGCCAAATCACGCCGCGCACAAACAAGAAGAAGACAGACACAGCTCGCAGCTCGCACACCCGCAGTCACGCGACGATTGACCTTCGATCTCGACATATAATCCACCCACGGTCAACGAGCTTCGTACCGGGCAAGGCCAACGAGTGTAAATGATGGACTCGAAGGTATCATTGAAATCCTTTGTGGCGTTCGTGTCGTCTGTTTTCTACAGCACACACCAGCAGCCTAATATGCTTTCAGTAGACGTCTGTCACCACGCCACATATCACCGACCGAGGTGTAAGCACTTCGATACTAGCGTGGATCGCAACCTCTACCCAGCGCGCTTCATTCAGAGTTCGTGACGTAGTCGTTGGGTTTTTCGATCGATGTCGAACCTGAAAAATTGCCTATTTCTTGCTATTGGAGAGGGGTCGAGATCTTTTGTCGTCTGCCTTTTACAAACCCGCGCCAAAGTGTGTTTATATCAGACGCCTCTTCAGCCCACGCCACATATCACCGACCCAGGTGTGAGCACTGTGACACAAGGGTGGGTCGGAGACCTTAACCAGCGCGTTCCGTTCAGATTCCATGACGGCACAGTTGGTTTTGTCGATCGCTGTCTCGCGAGGATTCTCATAAAAGTTGCCTCTAGTCTCCAGAGCCTGCCAGAACAGGGGTTTTGTATGCATTGCGCGGCGCGCCATTCAAGGCCACGAAAGCTGTCCCGCGACGTTTGAAATTCGCCATGCTGCCATCATCGAACGGTATGATGGGTTTGTAGCGATAAGGGCGACAGTCACAACAGAAAGTAAGACTGACCATGTTCTTGTGGTGAGCCTCCAGGGTACCCCCACCGATTTCTAGGAGCTTAGCGTCTCTCCACAGTCGCTCCACCTGGTACTCGTCACAGTACCCATATCCCCCAAGGACCTGGACCAAACCCATATCGAAGAGCAAAGAAGCAACGCGAACCATGCTTGTGTGGGGGATTCGACAACTCCTACGTACTTGAGCTCATGTACACAGTGCATCCAAAAATCTTAGGAAGTAAGGGCTATGCAAGGAATGCTTGGAATAATATTACACCGTTGCCGGCAACATTGAATACATTGGTTACAAGACTACAGGACCGGCACCGGCAGCAGCAAATCTATGGAATATGACCCCTGCAGGACTACAAGCACATTTTTCGGGACAGAACACTTAGAATTTGTGTCTGACCATTTGTGCTGGCGTAGGAGTGATCAAGAGGAGCAGTGGGCAGAAGAGTATGATACCTGCAGCGCGCATACCTACAGTAAGTATGTACGTGCGCGAGCACCCACCCAATGGCCCGCTCTGGTTGCCGAGTAATCTCCGGCGATGCGAGTGGAAAGGAGAACGGCAGGGAGTATAACGCCGCCAAATCAAAGCGAACAAGAAGGTGCCCACCACAGAATGCTAAAAGAGATGTACGAGCAGATTATGGCAGTACAGGAATGCCCGTCGCAATGTCCATGCGTGTTGTACCGCAAGTTCACCTGCATCGCCCTGTCGGCAACGTTTTTGGCCATTGTGGTGCAGTACAGCTTCGTGCCGTCCGCGTCTAGCCCGTTACCTACCGAAGAGAGGTCCAAGTTCGCCGCCACGCCGTACACGTAGTGCTTCCCCGCCATGTACTCGGCGTACGAGTCCGCGATATGTTTTTGCATCTACGGCAGACCGATGGAGTCAAAGAAGGGGGGGGATCGCGGCCGTCACATTGGAGGTCTTCAGCTTTCTTGGTGGTGCACTCGGCTCCAGCACATCCCTTGCGGGCGTTTCGACGAGTTACATCTCCCAATAAGTGTCCTCCTGCTGCGTGCCGTATCGTACTCAAGTGAGCGCAGCAAGATCGAAGGTAAACTCCAGGGGGACGTCACACATAGCTTCCGCTTGAGGCAGTGGCGAATGCTTTTACATTGTTCGCAGGAGCTACATACCAGTACTACCTGGTACTACCTGTACGTATAGAGCTCTCGGCACTAGCTGTGACTTACAGTAGTAGTGACAGTAGGAACGTCAACAGCCTTTGGGTCTAGCTTTATGCTGACCTGTCCGAAGTTATTAATCGGGCTGCCAAATGCGTGTCGTTCCTTTCCGTAAGCGTTCATGACCTCGATGCACCGCCTGCGTCACACAAGCGGACACGTGGCACGGTGAGAACATCGCACAACCTCGCGGCGTTCACACAGAGCAATTGTGAATACCGACTCACAGAACCATATCAGGGTACGTTGCCACGAAGCTTGTCACCGTTCTTCAGCCCTTCTTACTAGTCAAGAATCTCCGCTAGTATCCAACGCCGCTCTCACCTTGCAATGCCGAGACCCATGGCGGCGAGGGTGACACGCTCGATTTCTAGATTGCGCATCATGCACAGCAAGGCACCGTTCTCGTTTCCCACCAGATTCTCCCGGCCCACCTGTTGGGTGCAAGGTACGTCCACATCATCAAGCAATATTTGGTTTCCTGAGTTAATGGCTAGAGAGTTCAGTACGGCAAACCAGGCAAAGAAAGCGCATTCTTTGGCGGAGTGCAAACGAGCATTCTGCCGAAACTGGACGCAACCACTGGCTCGGTAGCCAACTCAATGGAAGTACACCGACAGCGAAGGGAACAAGCCGGAAGCCCCGCCACCGCACTCGCACTTACCTCCACCCCGTCGAACACCAGCTCTGCTGTCATGGAGGCGCGCATGCCACACTTGCCCTCGATTTTCTGGCCGAGCGCGAAACCTGGCGTACCCTGCGGGAGCACCAGTACAACGCCATCATCCCACAAGGTGGCGACGCTGACAGTGAGAAGGAGGGACCCATCGCGAACAACAGAAAAGGCAAACAGTTCACACCTCGGACGGATCATCTACAGATGGATCATGATCTATATCATATAGTTTCTCGACTGCCGTTGTGAGAGATTGTGCACGGTCTGCCTTATAGGGCAGGTCCAACCCAGGAAACATGTCCTAGACTTACGCACAATATGCGGGTCCCATCTGGCAAAACGAGCTACAGTAGTAGATAATACAACATCGCCAACAGATCTGCCTTGAAAAATCTAGACGATGAAGTGGGAGTCGATGATCTGTCCATGCAGTGAAAACGGTTGAAACGTTAGTGTTCACATTTTTTGCTTCACTCGGCGAGAAGTGCCCTCTGCGGGGCGAGCGTGTCGAACGCAGCGCTCGTTGCTGCGGCACACCTGCAAACAAATAAAGTGTACGAAAGGTGCTGCGCTTTCCTTCAATCATCATATGATTGCGTATCGAACCAGTTGATCTACTTTTCCCCGCCTCTCGACTCTTTTACGACGGCAAAACTGATCCCACTTTAATTCCTACCAGTATAAATTTTCCCCAAATACGCGGGTGCAGTTGTGAAGGGGTAAAACCATGGTCTGGCCCCACCCTAAGCATTGCAGTTCGTGATTATTTTGCCTTCTCGACGAGGAACATGCTGATGTCTTGGCGTCCCGGGCCAGTCCGGGCATACACGAGGAACACGTCTCCGGTGGTGCGGCCATCTACCGTGCCGTTGGTGATCCACATCTTGGCCCCGTCGATCTTGAAGGAAGCTCCGTCGGGTGAAGCTACAGCTTTCGTGGACATGCCGAGGACATCGGTGCCTGAAGAAGTGGGATCCACGCGTGCACTTGAGCGAATAAGACCCTCTTCTTGCAGCTAGGGTGCTGCTGTAAAACTGACGGCACCGATAATGTAAGGCGCGCGCGAAGCTTGAACCTTGCTTTCTTGGTTTCCCTTTGGAAAAATAGCCTCTTCAGAACAAGCCACATGCGGCTTACAAGGTATAGCAACATTCGAGTTGATGGACCTCCGGATTTGACGTTTCCTCCCCGATAATTTGGTTCAGATAGTTGGAGGGCCCCCGTGATCACCTGCTCCAGGTTCGCTCATGCACATGCCCGCGATCATCGTGCCGTCGCAGGCAGCAGGTAGAAATCTGGACCTCTGCTCGTGCGAGCCGTTCTGGTCCAAATTGTTGACGAACAGCATGGAGTGAGCTGGGCGGGAAGGCACCAAGGGAGGATTCGTGGTTGAGGTGAGATTGGCGGAAATTTGGACCAAAAATGGAAACGGTAAATATCATAGCGCACTGCGCGGTGTTTCGCACCGTACAATACATACTCTTACGTATGACATGGCATGCTCGAAGCTGAAGCAGAGAGCGAAGGTACGAGTACACCAGGGTAGTTTCCTGATAGAGAGCAAGAACCCGTGTACAGCCAGGACTAATAGTTTTGCCGAATTGCACCGTACCGTGCAACAACATACTGTGTATACGATGCACGATAATTGGCAGCACTACATTCTTCACCACGCGTCTTTTTCCCTCCAGCAGGGCGTCTGCTACGCTAGGAACACATCAGTTCTCCAGGTACCTGTGATGCGGTCTCCTTTTCCCGCCATGAATACTTTCCCTAGCTATACACTTGCCTAAATATGACAGGCAGCACGCAGGGTCCGCGGCAGATAGCTCTTCGTGCACGATGCAAGCCGCCGAGGCATCCATCCCCGATCCTCCGTACTCTGGTGGCACCGTTACTCCGAGGAGACCAAGCTCGCCCAATCGTTTAAAGATATCCGCGTTGAATTTTTCCTCGCTTTCATGTCAGGCGAGCAAGTCAGGCAAGCAAGTACGGGTATTCGTACAGGGTGTTGATGGGCGCCGATTAGAGCGAGACAGACATGGTCGCGATAAAATTATCTGTTGCGATAAAAAGTGGATGACTTACCATCATCGATACACAGCCAATATGAATCATGGATTATACATACTGGTGTGACAAAATTCGATGACAATCGACGAGCATTAGGAATGCTGAACCTTATGCGCGACGAAAATGAAGTGACTACCGGGGGGAAAGGGACGATGCCTGTGACTACGATACGGCTTGTCCAGAACGCCGCTGAGAAGGTAAAACCTCCCACGAGTTGACCTGAAAAAATGTGCCACAAATAACAAGCCCACAGGTGAAAATAAACGCCCGCCTGTGGCTCCGCACTTGCCCGTAATGTAATGTGCCTTGAAATATCCACAGCAGTATTAGATCATGAAGTCGCGATCGATGATATGTCCAGCGTGTGTTGATGCTGTACATTTTTTCATTCAATAGCTCGGCCACCGACCACCCGACATTGGCAATGAGCAACGAAGACTTGAAATGAGAGTGCTACTGCTGTACACGTCTATCGACAAAACGAGCACGATAGACATGTTGAGGGCGTGAGATAGCCACAAAATGCGAAAGTTGCCTCACGCGGATGCCAGGACCCTTGGAGTTCGTGTGTCTGTGTGACAACGTGAACACTGCTGCTGCTGTACGAGTATTGCGCTACTTCTGCCTCATGGAAAAACTTGAAGTTTGAATCGCAGACCACCAGTTGTTGTTGTTTTTTTTTTTTTTTTTTTTTTTTTTTTCATCCCATTTATTATCTTCACCCTTCTTCTCTCTCTCCCTCTACAGTCGTAACTCAGATCCGGGGTCACGAAGTAGGCACTTCTCCCTCCTCCCCAC
>JBBMHQ010091307.1:0-10690 GCA_037834295.1 Postelsia palmaeformis | reverse complement strand
GAAGGGTGTTGTTTCTTGGAAGGGGGGCGTGGTCAAGGGCCAAAGGACGAAGGCAAGCAAAAAAGGGGTACCCCCCCCCCCCCCCCCCAACGCCCGCGCCCCCCCGGCCATTACGCTGCAGACAAACGCGAAAGGAACCACCAACAGCAGCCTGGCTCTGACGTTAGTGACAACCGCATCT
This sequence comes from Postelsia palmaeformis, assembly GCA_037834295.1. Lineage (NCBI taxonomy): Eukaryota > Phaeophyceae > Laminariales > Laminariaceae > Postelsia > Postelsia palmaeformis. Next base: position 10,509 of record JBBMHQ010091307.1, on the reverse strand, counting down.
GTGGAAGGTTACGCACCGGCGACCAACCGAAAGATGGGAGCGGGCTGGCGGGAGCCGCTGATGATGATCCCCGGACATCTCGATACCGTTCTTTTTAACTTTTTATTCTATTTTATTCAAGAGTATGGTATTTGTTTTTGCGGTTCCTCACTGAAGTATTTCGTTTCGTGGAGTTCCCTTTTGACTGTCGACTTTTAGTAGTTTTTTTTCCCCGTTGCATTGGCTTTTAACTTTTTTTTGTGTTTTTTTTCTTTTTTTTTTTGTGGGCGGGGGGTGTGTGTCTGTGTGTTTTCATGATGTCTGTCTGTTCATGTGTGCTTGTTGTCACGCGCGCAGCGAGCTTTTAACGTACCTGAATGTGCGGTCTAGCACCAAACCGCTGTGCGGTCTCGCTACCTTCACAATCCTACGGCGCCGTGCGGGCCGGATTTTACATGAGCGTCGTGCGGTGCGATTCTGCCCAGTGCCGATTGTTTCCAAAAATTAGTCTCGTACAGTGCGGTTCGGTACGGTGCGTTTCGAAAGCGTACGGTTGCGGTGCGGTTCGGGTTTTTTACGGGTCAACACAGCACCGCGCGGTAGCGTTTTATTTCAGAGCTAGAGCCACGTCGCAGATTATTTTTTGTGAGAGTCGAAAAACGGGCGGCTGGGTGCGAGTTTTTTTGTTTCGAGAATTATGCGGCAAACAGTGCAATCCGGTGCGGTGCAATGCGGTGCGGCGCATTGTCTTGTTTTCCGATAGTCTTCCAGGTTGATGCGGTGCGGGTCGATGCGCTGCGGTGCGATGCGGGTTTCGTCGGAAGACACAAAACCGTACGCACGGTGCCACGCACTTCTGTACGAAAACCGCAGCGAACCGCAGCGCACCCTGAGAAGAACACATGGATTGTGAAAAACCGTGTTGACATCATTTCACGGCGGACCCCAAATTTAGAGGGACCTGTTAAGGTGAACAAAGCCGGGGGAGGTCCGCGCCGCCAGACGAAAATCATCTAAGCACACAGATACGTGCGCAAGCTGATTTGTTCCGCGTACAGTAGGCCTAGCCCCTTTGGAGGGTGCCATCCACTTTTAAGAAACCCTTAGATATGGAAAAACGGCAAAGTAAGGGACCTGAACGTTCCGCTGTCGATGTCTGCCCACTGCTTGGCTGTAACGGGCCTGACACCGGCTCTGATATGGGACGCTGGTACCTAGAGGGCTCTCCAATGCCAAACGCACGACGCCCGACGAGGAGCCCCCTCCAACGGGCCCATGTACCTACCTGCGCTGCTGTAGTACCAGTTATGTGTCTTTTTGGCCTGCTCACGCACACGAGAGTTGGCCACATTTCACCAGTGCTCACAGGCGTGCCTTTTCTTCACGAGAGATTTGACTCTACTACGTATATATATATATATATATATATACATGATATGTACCTGGCGTGTCTTTGTTGGTGGTGGGGGGCTTCTTGGCTAAAATCAGTTCTTGTTTTTTCGGCGCTGTTCTTGCGTTGTTTTTGGTCCTCCGGCGGAATGGGTAAAATAGACAAGCAGTCCCGAAGGCTTTCAGGCTGTAATCATCCCGCCGTGGGGACGAAGCACGTGGTATCTATTGCCCCCAGATTTGGTTCTCATGCGGAGGGAGGGCAGTCGTAACAGGCTTCCACGTACACCAACCGTCCTTGGTACGGAGCAATAGTTAGACTTACGAATGAATCCGTTTGGGTTTCAGATTCAGAGTCTAATCGGTATATTTAATATTTTGTGTTTCTGGTATTAATAGAGGCCCAGAGTGGCGTGAAATACGCGACGTGGTGTCAATTTTACTTTGTTTTCGCGCAAGTGCGGCGGGGCGGTGTGTCTCGACGCGGGCGATTCGCGCTGTAAGGTTACACTTTGAAGCGAAGCCTGCGCGACCAAGAGATACGGGAAGAGGGGGAGGCGGGGAGGGGTGCACTCAACAACATTCATGACCGTAGCCGTATGTGACCGCAGACCCGGGGGTGTACTCGATGCCATGCATTGCCGTAGTCGTATAACCAAAGACCCATCGCGTCCCTGCAAAATGCCGGGGCGGCGTACGTCGGGTTTCCATTGACCAGGCAGACATTGCCTGTACCGAGCGCGAAACATCGTGGGGTGTCGGGCGAGTCGCATGAAATATGAGTTTTGGGGGGGAGGGGGAGGAGGAAAGGGCAAGGACAGGCGGGAGTGGGGCGTGATTAGTGATGGACAACGCACGAGGATGAGGTCCGATGGTGATGCAAACGATACGATTTCGACCTTGGATGAACTCGTTTTTTTTGTGCCGTTGAGCATGTGTGCTTCGAGTTATAAGTAATGTGAGTCTGATCGAAGGTGTGCGGTGCATTTCGATTGTCTCATTAGCCCTTTATTATATCTCCGATCAGACTAATGCATGAAATAAATTTGGATTCTAGTGGGTGGAAGACGGAACCGCGCTCAATACGAAAGATCGGAAGCGTCGATACGAAATGATATCTATCACTATACCTCCTTTACATACCAGATACGTACGGTATGATATTTTACAGCAACTCCGATATTTCTTTCGACATATCGGGAAAAATACATACGGTATATCCATTGCTATCGATAGTCGCGCTGGTGGTGATGGAAAGGAGTGGGAGGGAGAGCGTTGCGATTTTTGTGCATCACTGCAGTTGTGTTTTTTTTTCTTTCGGCTGTTCATGGTTCGCTGTTGCTTTTTTCCCCTCTTTTTTTTTCTTCGCTGGTCCTATTATCGCTTCGGATCAGATAGATGCCATTCCTCTTCCCTGTTGATGATTTTTATTTTATTGAGGACGCTGTCGATTGTTTTTAGCTGTACGTTGTTTGTTGCGTTTTGTTCCGCCAATGCCGTCGGTAGTGATGGTGCTGGTAATGCCGTCGGTAGTTGGTGACGCCGTAATACTGGAGGCCGTTTGGCAACCAGACGTCACAGAAGAAGTGGATGGAGGCAGATGGGGTGGGGGTTCTGCTTCTCGAATTTTCTGGCTGGTTTTGAGGTCCTGGGAGCGAAACTCTCACTTTCTCGGGATATACGTAGAGTCCCGGAGCTGCCTGGTACTCTCATAACGCACATATGCTGCTGCTGCTGCTGTTGTTGTTTTGACGCACATACATGTGGTGCGTTGTATAGACAGTGCGCGGGTATGGCCTCGCACAGTTTCCCAAGTGTTTTTTTTCCGCGGCGGGAGGCAGAAACGGGCGAATAGGGGCTACTACTGTGTAGTAATGTCAACTCACTTATAGTGTATTGTATACCTGGTACGACAGTGCGCGGGTATGTATATATATATGGCCTCGCGGGGTTTCCCAACAGTTTTTTTTCGCGGCAGGAGGCCGGCCGGAACTGGTGGGCAGGGAGCCGCGATAAGGAAGACATACAACAGCAGTATCTGCTCTGATATGATCCTACACAAGAACAGCAACATAACAGCAGCGGTAGCAGCATGCATCGTATGGTGTGACCCAAGGAGTCAGTGGGATGTCGAGGAAAGTCCGTGGGACACCGTGGGAGATCGGTGGGATGCCTTGAGAACTTGGTGGGATACTGTGGGAAATTGGTGGGATACCGTGGGCATTCGATGGGTTCCCGTGGAATATATACCGTGGCAATTCCATGGGATACCGCGGCAAGACGGTCATATACTACTGTATACACCGTGGGATACCGTGGGGAGTCGGCGGGGTACCGTGGTGTGCATCGGGAGACGGCAGTTGTGGGTATTCGGTGGGATGGCGCGGAAAGGCGGTCATGTACCGTGTAGACCGTGGGATACCGTTGGAAGTTGGTGGAACGTAAACACTCGCGACATCCGTGGGGAATTCGGTGCAGTCATACCAACCAGCAGACAGCGACATAGTAGCAGCAGCAGCATCAGCCAGCTGCGCTGCACGGAGGCACCGCAGCTCGACCCGTTTACTGTAGTAGGTATGTAGTACTGCACTGCTGTCCCTTGAAAATACGTTCGATTTCAATCTAATTCTGAGCAACTTATCCCGAAACGGAACTGCAGTCATGATCGGCTTCAGCTGGCGAGCGGCAAGCGGGGGCAGCTACTAGTATTAGTAGGAGAGAGAAGGACAGACAGGCTCGGTGCCTCTCATCATTCCGTTCACGAGCACCGCGGGTAAGCCTGGACAAGAGGGCTTGCTGCTGCTTTTTTGCTGCTTTGGAGAGAGAGAACACTCACCAATGGTTTGCTGATTTGCATCCTGACTCGGATACAATCGTATAGCTACCTCGCATAGTATGTACTCCGTATGTATGTACACGACCGCGAAGAAAGAGGGTAATTTTGTTCGTGGATGAAATAACGGCCGCCGCAGACGAAGTAACGGACAAAGCAGGGTTCATTGGTAGAGATAATCTGGCATGTCTGTATTGGGAACTGGGATAGTGCAAATTTGTTTTGGAAGAGAAGGTCTTGCACGCAGTCCTTTCAAGCAAGGCACCGAGCGTAAGTCAGCATCCCCACGCCGGGCACGAGCAAGCACGAGGTCCCGTAGCGAGCACGGGCCGACGTGAGGTAGTCGCTGGTTTGTCGATTCAAGCCAGGAATTTATGCCTTCTTCTTTTCTGCCGCCCCACCCCCACTATTTTTATTTATGATAATTCAAGCAATTCGAAATATATACAATAAAACGAGAGAGACATCGAGATGGCTCGTGTCGAGGGCGAGGATGCTTGGCGATCGACCTCTGATATCGTTGTACAATTATCCCACACGCAACCAGCCCGCTGCGTGGAGGGAGGACACGGACAGCGAATGAATGCAGATAATAGCCTCGAAGGTTCAATAATGCTGATCTATCTGTGTCTATCAAGATGAGAGGAGATACGACTGCCGACCGCTCCTCCTGCACATACATATCGGTCGAGTCCCAATTGTTGTGTGATGTATAGCGTTCTTCTTGTTGGGTAGGGCCTGGTATAACGAAATCGTACCAGCCCCAGTATGTATTATGTGGCAGATCCCGGGGTGCTCAAGCAAACGGCCTTAACATCCCCGCTTCAATTTTATCTACTGTTTTTGGTCGCGATTAGTGCCGACGGAAACCTAAGGAGGGTGAAACTCTTAGGGATAGCGTGGTAGATATTCTCAACAACATAGATAGGTAAATAAAAAAATGGATGGATGCTTATAAAACGTGCTACTGGAGCTCTCGCCAACTCTGCCTGCTTGTTCGCGTCGTCGTGCTCAAATCGGCACATATGTTATCCTTGATTTAATGCTCAGTGCACGGTTTGGCGCTGTGGTGAGAGCATGTTGTGGTAGATTGTCGACGACATATATATACACACACACGTACTTTTTTTCCTGTTTCGGCGCCGTATCGACTACTATTTTAAATATGATAAAAGCTTACATTCGCTTTTTTTTGTCATTTGCACCGTCAGGACGCACGCGTAACAAATGGAGAGACACATACTGAGGAGCGAGATCTTACCAACAACGTACGTATCAGCATACAGGATACATAGTGCTGCTGACAGCGCGTCTGACGTGGGCAAGCGCAACTAAGAGAGATGCAATAAATTTCACGTATTTGGAAGGAAAAAACCCCCTAAAAATCTGGAAGAAATGCGCGAATCAAATCTGGAAATTATGGGGGAAAAAACTCTCCGATAAGAATGGTCCTGATAGACGCCAGTCGCCGAGGAAAGGAAGTTGAAGAACCCTTCTCGCGATGAAAAAAATGCAAGGCACCAACGTCAGCGGGTGAACACAATGAGGGGGGGGGGTGCACTCGATGTCGTTCATGGTTGTAGTTGTATGACCATAGACTCTTGTGTCGCATCCCTGCGATTCGTCTCGCACCCCTACAGTATGTATGCCGGGATGGAGCGAGTGTAGAGGGGTTTCACCGACCAGGAAGATATTTGCTTTCACCAGCGCGAAGCGCCGTGGTATGTTTGGCGTGTCGCAACGAAGGGTGGGTGGTACTATTAGTAAGAACCGCTTGTCAGGTGGACTTGCATCTATGAATAGATGGTAGCTTCAATGAGTCAATTAAATTTCCGGCGTGGCCACTTCCAGAGACAGCAGTGGGAGTACTACCCACGCATGTAGTTGCCTCTCGCATGCCTCACCGTGAACACTACCACCTGGTACGTGATACGATCATTCCCCGTGTGTGTGCGGAATAGAGGTTCTCCACCTCGCGCAAAAAATCGATGACTCGACCACCAGCTGTGACCGACCGCCGAACAAAAAAAAACGTACCTTCGGGTTGTCCATCAATAGCTCAACTAGTGGGCGGCGTGTTTTACAATGTCGTTACCACTCGACGCCAACCCATCCCTCTATAGGGGGGTGCTGTGTGACCCCGGATCCGAGCTGTGATTGTTGCGGGGGGGCATTGTGAACAGGACCAAAATAATGTAAGGAAAAAAGGGTGAATATATCGGTTTTTGTCTCTTACCCTAGGTCCTATTTACTATATTCCCCCCGTGAAAATAGGAGCGAGAGAAAAAGCAACCGAGAAGACAGCACACGGGATGAGGAAAATAAAAAGAGAAAGCCTGAGCACGCAGCAGCTCGAGCGCATATCGTACGCCGCTCTGCTAGCACGCTGCAAGAGCGCGAGCCGTATGGTGCATACTTCCAAGTATACATGTAAATACCGCACGGCTGAACTTCTGTGCACAAGTAGATTAGCTCGTGTAGCAACTCGGGGAGCTCGAACATCAACAGACACCGTCCGGTTGCGAAAGAAACAGAAGGCCAACGTCAAACCCACGGTCTAGCTGTTTCTTCGAAGTTTTATGTTTTTCCCGGGAAATGACGTGGCGACCCCGGATGCAGGCTTGTGTCGACCAGGAATTTCTCAACAACCAAAAATTCCAACATGAAAAAGTGATCGATCAGAGAAATGCGGCCCCGAAATGTCTGCTTCTCCCGACGAGCAGTAGCTCTTGAGAAGTGTGGCCGATATGATCGTGTTACGGCATCGGGCGAGTGCCACAGCAAGCAGTGGAAGGCGTGCATCTATTTTTCTCTCGGAGTCCTCGTTTGATGAGAGAGCTCTTTTCACACCTCTCAATATTCCAACTAAAAACTGGCTTTCGGAAAAAATGGCACACATACATCTAATCTTGATCCCGATGCACCACTCCAATGGATAGCGTGAACTATTAATAGGGATAACTGCCTCCAACACAATAAGGCATGCCTCGACGGGCAGTAGCTCATCAGTGCATGTCAAGGGGCCCGCTCCGTCAGTATCAGTCATACCAGGTAACTATTTTGACCAGAAAATCATACACTTTCACTTTCACCTCTATGGTAGCAGTGACGCGCATCCGCAGTCTAAATATAGAGTGGGAGACTGCTCACCTGGAGGACCTCGACACCTCATGCCGCAAGAGAAGCTGCACGCGCGTAGGGCTTGTCTGGGAACCATGAAGGCCAGAACATGAGACTCTTACTATTGTGGCACGCGCGCACCCGCGATCTCAAGAATAGGAGACCTCGACGCCTCACGCACAGATACCATGTAATCATACGAGAGAAAATGCGCGCCGATCCGTGTAAGAAAATAGGGACAGGTAACAGGTAACAATACAAAAAAGGAGATTCGAATATACTGGACACTTTCGTGCTTCCGTTGAGGGATTGAGGCCAAAGGTTTCTCGTTTATTTTCGTCGCGTGCTTCTTTTTCACTGAAGCCCCCGAAAAATAGGTCGAAGACAACACCGGCAGACGATAAACAATATGAAAAAATGTCAAAACCAGTGCAGAAATAACAACAAGAAGCCCCCCCCCCCGCTCTCCCCGCTCCTCTGCTGCTGCTAATTCTGCTAGTGCTGCAGCTGCCTGCCTGAGCCAGCAAGAGCAATATTTACATCTTTACAGCTCGCCGCAGCTGAGGATGTCAACCCGCCGCATGAGCAGGCCAATTCGGTCCACCGCTCTCTCGTCCTTGAACACGTTCTTACCAATGTACACCAAAGCACGCTAAGGTACGAGCACGGTCAATCCGCCGCACGGTCCACGGAATGGACCACGGAACGATCCATAGAACGGTCCACAGAACGACCGATTGAGCGAGTCATGATAATGGTCCGGGGAGCAGCCCCATCGGACGGTCCACGGCCCACGGAAGGGCCCGCAAAGCGATCCACGGAACGGTACGAGGATCAGTCCGTGTTCGTCAACGCCAAGATAAAAGAGCGACATGAAAGGAGGAAAACAGAGAAAAATCGGCGATCGCGACAAGGGTGCATGCGGGGAGGGGGGGGGGGGGTGTCTCGGTGGGTGGTTGCAATCACCAGAGGGGATACAAAGCGGCGACACCCCCTTTCACGAAGAATCAATTGAAAACTCCCGCAAACCGTAACCGACCTACAGCAGTAACCGCAAAACATAAATTTATAACAATAGGAAATCATTAATAACCAGCCGCGATAATACCTGGCTCGCAAACGCATCAGCCAACGACGCGCTACACGGCATCGCTGCGCGGCAAATTTATATCAACACGAGAGACAGCGAGATGGGCAGCTATGCAGATAGACAATACGGAGGAAGATACAAAGAAAACGACAGGGACAAACAGATGAGCGACAGAAAAGACGAGACAGAAAGATAAGAGACGAAAAATAGACACACAAAGGTATCATACGGAGAGAACAACATATATCACTAGAGACAGAGAGCTACTCCCGAGATGGTCCCAGTCGATAGCCTTCCTAATCCCTGAGCGCTACATCGTAAGGCACGCGGTATGGCACACTGTACGGTACACGATATGGTTCACGGTATGGCACGCAGGATGGTACTGCAGCGCGGTACGCGGCATGACGTACGTCATGTTATGCGGTGTGGCACATGGTATGGTACAGGGTGTGGGACACGGTGCCGTACGCGGTATGGTACACCGTACCGCACGCGGCATTGTACACGGTATGGTGCAGCAGGCAGATGCAATAACAGACACAATCGGAGACAGGGAATCGGAGACAGGGGGAAACGCTCGAGATCAACCCATCCCGCCCCTTTCCCCTTCGCTGAGCGCCACACGGCACAGTACACGGAAATAAGCACGGTACGGTACGCGGAATGAAACGCGGTACGGTCCACGACACAGTACCAGGTTCACGATACAGCATACGATACAGGGTAAACGACAACACAACACGAGCTAACAACGAGACGAACATTCCTCTCCCTCTCTCACGTTCTGTGCTTTGAAGGCGTCAGAAGCAAGGGTGCCCTCTGCCAGTCGGGTCGAACCGCCGTACACCGGAACGTTTTCCAGTCGAGCCAGAACGTCCTCCCCCTTCAGGGACCATTGCATCGGCAAGCATTGAGCGTTATCATGGTCATTGGTTGCAATCATCGTCATTGATGATTGTTCAGTATCAAAGTCATTGATCATCGTCACAGGCCATTGATCACAGTCACTGTTCATCGATCGTTACCGTAGATCATCTTTTGTTGACCAATATCATACGTACTATAGCCAAAAAACATTATCAATAAAAAGTCATTGATATGTCTCATAGTCATTCATCATGATCATAGTCATTCATCATTTTCGTAGGCCATTGATCAATATCATATCAACTGCAATTGATCACTGCCATTGATACAAAAATACTCAACTAATCACGATCATTGATCGTGATCATAGACATTGACCATCATCACAGTCATTAACCACTTCTGCCAGCCATCGATCAATATCATACCCATTGGTCGATATCACAGTCATTGATCATTCCCACAGTTAATATATTAACAACCACTGAACCATCCATCACTTAGCTGTCTACGTAACTTACCCACACAAGTGCAACGTTCACAACAGACCTTCATATGCACCACGCGCCTTCCCGGTCATGAACCACCCCAACTTCACCTCAACCATTTCAACTTCACCTCAACCATCTCAGCTTCACCTAGACTATCCCAACTTCACCTCAACCATCTCAACATTGCACCAACCATCCCAATTTCACCTCAACCATCTCAACATCACATCAATTATCTCAGCTCTACCTCAGCCACCCCAACTTCACCTCAACCATCTCAACATCACATCAACAGTTACAACTTCACCTCAACCATTCCAACAGCACCTCAACCATCTCAATATCACCTCAACCATCCCAAATTCACCGCAATTATTCCAACTTCACCCCAACCATCTCAACTTCACCTCGACTACCCCAAATTCACCTCAACCACTCCAACTTCACCTCAACCACCTCAGCATCACCTCAACCATTCTCGGTCCCTCTACTCTTTTAGGGTTGCACTCCCGTCGGAGGAGACAAACTTGCCTAGACCTTGACTGGTTTGTCCCCGAAGCGTGACTAATATTGCTGCACTTTGCCCTATTCATTTAACATTGATATTGTTTCGGGGGGAGCATAGAAATACTGATAATCATGACCGAATGTGGTGTGTGAACAAAGGGGGAGACATGGTGATTAGGTCCAATCGTGGGGTCCTTCTTACAACATTAACCCCCCCCCCCCCCCCCACC
>JBBMHQ010091306.1:0-23252 GCA_037834295.1 Postelsia palmaeformis | reverse complement strand
GGGAATTTATTGCACACCCAGGTTCTTTTATATAGCTTTTACTGTGTACTCGTAGTGCACCAAGAACCCTGATCCACTACCGATACATAGATAGGAGGACGGTTCGCGCTCCGCGCTCACGTCCTCCGGCGGTTCCTGCGGAGGGCTGATTATTTTTCTGCAAATTGTGGGTGAGAGCAGGGTGCTATTTGGGATGGTCCCATCGCGCGGTCAAAATATCAAATTGAAACAAGGTGCCAGGTGGGGTCTTGACTAGCGGCGGGTTTCCTGTGAGTCTCTTCGCGGGTCTTGACACGGGTATATCGTAGCCTTGGTGCCTGCAACGGGTCTTTCCGCGGGTATTGTCGCGGGAGTTATCGTGGATCTTGCCGCGATACTTGCAGCGAACGTTGCCGCGGGTCTTTCTTCGGTGACTGCCACGGGCCTTTTTCCGATACGTGCCGCGGGACTTTTCGCTGATATATTTATGTAAACGGCAAATCATCTTCATTTCGAACAGGCAACACAAGCATTATTAACGACTTACTGACAGCAAGCTGGACGTACCGACGTACGTACTTAGTGCGTTTTAGTCCAGCTTGGGTCGATCTTGATACATACCCGGTATCGTGCTGGAATATACCGGTATGTCAGTGTGCATTTTTTCGCGCACCAAGAAGCAGCAATGCAGCGCCAATAAGGGCAAGGACGTGCTGTTCCCTAATGTGCTTTTTCTATTTTAGGGTTGGACATTCGTACCGACCATATATCATACTTCCAGCGGCAATACGAATGTTCCGCAGCAGTGTAAGACCGGAAGTGGGCATCGTGAAGCCCTAAGGAAAAGCAAGGAAAGTACAGAAACCAGGATTGGGTCACATTCATGACACCGGTATATGAACAGTGCTACCATTGATTGCCCTTGATTCACATTGTTCTAAAACAGCATACCAGGTACTTTCACAACATGCGCATGCCTGCACGGCTATTGCGCAAAACTTCCAAGAGAGAGGGGTTGAAGGTTAAGTGGGTATCATATCATGGCCCGCCTCATTTAGCTCCTGGCGTGTCACGTCGGGAAGGTCAGGGCTGGGAATATTTTGGGTGATGAAGGGACCCTCAAGAGAGCGGATTGCGGATACTCCGCCCAGATCGCCTCTCCGCGCGTCTCCTCATGAAATATCCATAAGAAAGAGACCCGAAACGGGCCCGTCGTGACTAACGAACAAGCCAGCCGCGAGTTCAACCAAGCTGGTCGATACCCGAACGAATACCGGGTACGTGCAAGTATATGCTTATCAACAAACGACCTCGTACACTTCAGCTCGGATGAAAACATAAAACACTACGATCACATGCCAAGTTTTACATATGCGCCAGGGGTGGCTCAGCCAAACCGGCCGAGACCCAGTCCACATCTAACTCTTAAAAAATGCGGAAATCCTACGATTTGGTACCTGGTACACCACTAAATACTGGTGAACAAGTAGTCAAAACCGCAGCACCACATTTAACTGAATTTGCAGCTGCGAGATAAGAACGTTGCGCATGCCGGACAGATAGTGATCCAGATGATCTCATTCCTTCTCACCTACCTTTGTGAGAGGTTGCGCATGATCTATCTATCTGTACATCACAGATCCAACCAAGAAAATATGTGCTAGATCATGCAGATTACACGGGTCCCACGCACCCGGCGACATGAGCTATTAATAGATCAAACAGGTTAGGGATATATCTGCCCTGGAAGATCTAGACCATGAGCTGTGGGAATGATCTGCAGATGATCTGTAGATGATCTGTATGACCTGTCCGAGGCGTGGAACATTGCAACAACCCACCCAGCGAAATTTTCTCCACACAGACACACGCTCCCGCTCGAACTTGCTCCTTTGCTGGAGACATAACAACACGATACCATGCCACAGCACACCTAAAGTACGAGCTATCGCACAAAAAAATAGCTTGGATTGTTTGCTTGAGATTGAACAAGCATCTGTTGCGCCGTCATCCTTGAGGCGAAGGCCTTGTTGCTGTTGGCCGGCGGAGGGGGGGGGGGTGTCGTCGGTAGCTTTGTCGGTGTCGTCGGTCCTGTTCTCGGTGCGGTCGGCACCTTACTTGGTGTCGTCGGTGACTTTTTCGGTGTCGTCCGTCGGCACCTTTCTTGGTGTTTGTGATCGGATCGAGGCTTCCAGAGCTTGGCCCGCGGTATCATGGCTGCAAAAGGGCAAGCAAGGGGGCAGGAGCAACGAACGCGAGACCAAACGAATACATCGGCGAAACAAGAGATCGAGTGAAAATCATATCCAAGAGTGAAAACGATGACCATTTTTGTCGTTTTAGCTTAAAATCTGAATAGAGGGTACTATAATCATACATGTATGTCACGCCGCTATCAGTGGTCCTTAAGACATGACGTGCGAACAAATATATGGCAACATACTGCCAACAACAAAAAAAACACACGCAATATATTTTTGGACAAACTCGATAAAACGCGGATTGCACACAAGCTGTGATCAGTCTTGCTATCATTTTTCACGACATATAAGAGATCCTCTTCATCGCCTTGCCGAGCTTGGTTGGCAACACGAACACCTAAACATGTATCAACGCTCACCCCCAAGAGCTTCGTCTCGAAAGTGATACGTGGCCAGTGGTTACGTGACTACGTAAGGCAAACAACAATGAGTACCACCCCCCCTGATCCCTCGGCGCACAGGCTCTCCTTCGAAAACATTGCACCGATACGCTTAATCTTTCGGGGACAACATGGTTGGGAGTGATGTGCACGATAGGCATAAAAGTTGTAAAACGGGTAAAAGAACTCCAACGATCAAACTAAAAACCCTTTCCAATCTCGCGAACAGACGTCTCCTACCATCACACTATGCCTCCTTCTATGTCGCGAACAGATGCCTCAAACCATAGCACAAAAGCTTTCATCTCGTGAAACAAATACCTCTATCGACCAGACAAAACCCTCTCAACATTGCGAATATTCGCCGCTGCCGACAAGCAAAAAACCCCCAACTATTTCGTGATCAAATTCTTCCACCCTCCCCCCCCCACCAAAATTTTCTAAACACCTTTTTAAACAACGTGAAACAGTACTCCACGGATAAACGTCCCCTTCCCATCTCGTGCAGAATTCCTGCACCGACGAGAACGAAATCTTTTTACCTCGTCTACACTCCGTGCGCCGATCAAACAAACCCCTTTCACTCGTCGAAAAAAAGTTTCGACGGGTCACACTACCCCTATTCATCTCGGAAAAAAATATTTCCACCGACCAAACGCATCACATCTTTCTAACCCCAATGTTTGTAGACTACGTTCAACAAGAAAAATATTTCAATTTTTTACTTGACCTGGAGGCGATTTCCACCCACTTTTCCTGTAGTCTAGATGTTACACAAGATGTTACATAAGCGGTCTACGCAAGCGAACTTTTTAGCGGACGATGCTTAACTCGAAGCAATAGTCAGAGACATTTTCCAGAAGCTAAAAAAATACTTGCTATAAATACTCAACGGTCCTATTAATAGTAATTGCGGCCATATTGGTAAAGTTTTCCGTGAAGAACTCCCTCACCTCTTGTATGAAAATGTGTCCTTGTGATTGATGTTCCCTTCTGCGTCAAACTCAAACTGCTCCGACCACTCGTCCTCCGCCTCGAGCGGCATCCCGGCTTCCTTCAAGCGGTCTGCGGATGTGGAGTCCGTCCTGATGACCATCTCGTGGCCGTCCCCCTTCATGCGTATGTTGTCCTTGGCAGCGTCAATCGCTCCCCGCTTCTGCAAAGTGGATTGGTAGTCGAACAGAGAGAGAATAGATTGAAGGGGGGAAGTGGACACGGGTACCACGCAACGTCACTTCATTATTTCACTATAAATATCAACACTGCACAATGCAAGAAGACAAATTTAACTCTAATGCCAAGTCATTTTTCCACGGTTCGGGAATGCAGTCCCAACAGGGGAAACTCCCATCAGCTACCCTGATCGCATCCAGACGCAACGTACTGCAAGTGGGTGGGAGTAGTCTACACGGAGTGAATGTTCCAGGACCGAAGTACAGACACTTTGCACGGCGATATCATACCCATAATACATTCATATCAGAGTCCAGACGGTGACTATATTTCCGTCTAGAGTGGTATGTGAGGCAGGGTGTGTCCCACACTACACTACAGTACACTACACTACAGTACAGTACAGAGTAGCTTCAGTACAACAAAATGTTTTTTTCCCCCGTTTTGTGCAAAACTTTGAGTCTTAACCCGTTTAGGACTGCAGTCCAGTTTTGGAGACAAGACCAGTCAAATAACGAGTAGATTGTGCCCAAAACCGGACAACTGCAGTCCTAAAGAGGTCAACTCTCAAGGCCTTAGGTGCTCTCGCGTATCATGCCTACTAAGGAAGTGCAGTCCTTAGAGGATCAACTCTCGAGGCCTTAGGTGCTCTCGCGTACAATGTACTTTGCAAAGATACGCCATGACTACGACATAACTACACGTCAACTCTTTACGAATCAGGTTGTAACATAAATATCGTCGTCACCATCATCACCATCAGTACTACCACGACCACGACCATCATCATCACCATCATCATCACTACTATCAGCACCGTCATCATCCTCGTCATCACAATCATCACCACCACCAGCATCATCGTCAAGAATCACCATCACCATCATCAGCATTGTCACTATCGTTACCAACGCGTACAATTGATACATAAGAGGTGAATCACTGCAGCCTGCAGTACTTCATGGCCAGAGCGTTTTTGACTCACGGGGTGCTTCTCAACCCCTTTAGAAGCGCAGTCTCTTTAGATCAGTTTTTTTAAACAAACCACTCAAATTCCAAGTAATTTGTCCCCCAACAGAACTGCGGTCTTAAAAGGGTTAACTCACGAAAACACTCCACCGCACCCAAAATCCTTGGAAGCTCATGGATATTTTACTTAGAGTAGTACAACATGACTCATTGTATACTCAAGCGATGGGATTAATTATCTTCCGAGCCCTTTGAGGGCGAAAACTGCTGTCCCGTTTAGGGGGCAAACCAGTCTAATTTCAAGTAATTTATCCCCAAAACGGGACTGCAGTCGCAACATGGCAAACCAGTCTAATTTCAAGTAATTTATCCCCAATACGGGACTGCAGTCGCAACATGGCAAACCCGTCTAATTTCAAGTAATTTACCCCCAATACTGGACTGCAGTCGCAACATTTCTAAATAGGGTTCAGCTATTAATAACAATGTTTCTCAGAGCCAGTGCCAGCTTCTGGGCGAGGGTAAGAGTTCCTGTTCCTGTTCCTGTATATCCCTCCAACGCCTTCTACCGTACCTGCTGTAACAGTAACATTACTACAAGCATCATAGTGGCAAAATTATAATATCGAACGCGTTTTGATCTCCATTCCCGGGCATCCACCGTGTTTTTTTTGCTGAATATGAACGGAAGCTTCGATACAGTGTCAATTATCGAAATCCTGATGAATCGCTTTTTTTCGTTCATCGGTATCGTATTGAACACGATTCCGATATCGACATCCGATATCCAACACTAAAATTACTCTACCTGCATGATGAGGTCGAACTCCCCTTCTTCTGCTAGCGGATCGAATCGCATAAGATTCGCCGTCGAGAGCAAGGGATCTGTCTCCATTTCCTCGTCGGTCTTGCCCAGCTGAACCTTGATCTCGCGCATTATCTTGTGTGTTGTTAATTTGAACGCGTTACAGGAATACAGACAAAACGGTTACGGATAGGCGAAAAAAAACAGCACTCTACGGCGTGACATATTAATAGTAGTACACAGTAATCCAAACCCTAATGTCATGTGTATGGTGTGTGTCTATAGGGGGGTACATGCTGTTTGGGTCCATCATAAGTACCAGGTAGTGATTACTATGTTTTTCGATGTATAACTAGTATTACTGCGTCTATGCATTACTATGCGCCCCCAATATCATTAGTATTCATGACTTGCCTCAGCTTCGACAAACAACTGGTTGATAGTCCATAATACTCAATCCCTGTCGGCCAGTCACCACCCTCCTGCCGTTGATTGCGCCCATGACATTAATAAACGAGGTAATCTCACCCTAGCATAAATTACCCTGTTGTACTTGTACTTTCCCGATCCTGCTACCTCAGGCCGCTTCCAGCCCGTCTGCTTGTCGCGTCTCTCCTGCACGATTCACATCAATTGGAAGCATACATTTAGGGCACATCAACTAAGAGCGCAGACTTGGGAACTGTTTGTGCTGCTTGTATTATTAATAGTAGTGTTTCTACTGATAGTAATACCGGGGACCGTAGTAAATAGGACCAAATATTGTTAGTAAAAATAGGTGAAAATATAGGTTTTTGTGTGTACCGCAGGTCCTATTTACTATTTACTATGGTATGTGACCCGTAAGAGTGACATCAGTGTTGGTATCAATATTAATAGTTTGTGTACTGTTCATAGTGTTGGTATTAATAGTGTGTATACTGTGTAGTGGTATTAATGTGTGTAGTGCTTGAAGTGCTTGAAGTGTTCGATGCTTGCTAGGAGAGGAGCAGAACACTTTTTGGCGAAACTCTTTCTGCCTGACGGGGCAAAACCTATCCAATATCATCTGTGTTCAACACTAGTTTTAGATATACACCTGGGCCGTGGCAATGCCTATAGGTTTCACTTTCAGTTTCCTCAGCATGATAATGATCAGTGGTTGGCTTGGACACGAAACACCTCGAGCGGGGAGCCTCACAAGAAAATAGGCGCACCCCTATCGTCCGCCTGGAGTTGTGAACTTTCACATCAAAATCAAATCAAAAGCGTAGCATTTGGGCACATCTCAGCTACTGTATATACCATGGGTACTCTAAACCTTCACACCTTACACGTTGGACAGGCCAGATAGATCAGATATATCGAATAGATCAAATATACCAGATATACGAGATAGACCAGACTTATCAGATATATCAGATAGGCCAGATGTATCGGGTATATATCAGATAGACCAGATAGACCCCAACCTGCCGTTATGACATGATGTGCAGTCTGTCTACAGTCGTACAAATCCTGTGTGCTAGATCGTGCAGCTTACACGGCTTCCACCCTAAAACAACATGGGCTAGATCATACAGATCATACAGATCAGGATACATCTGCCCCGAAAAATATAGATCATGATATGTGAGAATGATATGTAGATAGTATGTCTTATCTGTCCGAGGTGTGACACATTTGCAGTTCCCTCGAGAAGCTCCGTGCATGATCCGCTCACGTCCGGGGTTGCGTACGACATCATATCATATGACAATACTGGGTATCGAATCGAACGTTGCGATGCACGGTGTACATTTGTCGGGACATCGAACTGACAAATAACGAAAAATCGAACTTCGATAAACCACGCCGGGCGCGTTTGGCCTCTATACCCACTGGCACTCCCGTAGCCTAACGTCGAAACTGAAGGCAATGCTTGTCTGACTGACGGGTGTCCCGACCTCAGGAAGGACTTAAAATCGTTGGAATACTATTTTAGGTACCAAGATAATGTTTATTGTTCAGGTGTAGAAAAACGCCGCCATACATCAGCGATTTGAAGGTACCCACCTGCTGCTCAAGCCGCTGGAAGATGTCCGAGCCCCAGTACCTTAGGTCACCCGGCTCTAAGCGGGTCATTTTCACGCCGTATTTACCTTGCTTATTTTTCTTCATCATCGACGCCTGTCCAGGTCATGGAAAAAAATAAAAATCAGAAGGTCAACACGAAAAGCGGAAGCGGTCACATGGATCGGGATAAAGATGCTGTGCCTGCAGAGTAGCGTTTGGATGTGACGAGCGGAGGTATCTCGCCCGTTTTTTTATGGGAGGTGCTAAAGTTGCAATTGGACAGTGTTGGCCATCACCGACGGCTGTTCAGGTTGTTATGAAAACCGAAGTCAGGCTGACTAGGTCATGGCCAAAACCAGGAGCACTCATACCGCTCGGGATCGAAAAGCTGTGCCAGAGTTTATATGTATTAGAGGATAATTTTGCCTAACAACAGAAACAAAAGCTATATTTGTTTAGGTCAGATCGGCTCGGTTCGATTCAGTTCCGATAGTATGTCCATCGCCGGGCGTACCTGTACTACGGTGTGGGAGCAGGACATCTGCCTCACAATGCCTATCAACCGCAGAAACTCCCGGTCGTCTCCGGGCGGCATCTTCGCCATCCTGGACAAAGGCAGCACAGGACACAGACACCAATAATTCGTAAAACATTCAAAAACAGATCGGACATGTTTTGTGGAACGCCATCACTCACATCACCCACACGACAGACAACACATGCCAGAATATATCCCATCGGTCCACCCATCCATTCATCCATCCATCCATCCATCTATTCGGAGTGCTAACCTACCTTCTCTTGAGGTGCTTGGGAAACTCCGGGCCTAGTTTGGTGGAGAGGATCACGTTGTGCTCCTGCCCGTTGTCTAAGTCCTTCCAAAACTGTCCAACCGATGACCGAGGCGAGGAAGGTCATGGCAGGGCAAGTCACGTCAAGTAAACGCAAGGCAAGGCAAGGCAAGCCGAGTCAAGTCAAGTCAAGTCAAGTCAAGTTAACGTAAGGCAAGGCATGGCGAAGCAAGGCCAGACAGAGTAAAAGCAAGGCAAGGCCAGCCCGAGCAGGACGAGTCACGTCAAATCCACTCAAGTCAAGTCCACGCAAGACAAGGCAAGGCAAGACAAGGCAAGGCAAGGCAAGGCAAGGCAAGGCAAGGCAAGGCGTGGGCGGTGTGAATAAAACGGTGACACGTTAACAACGCGGGACGTCGGAGCTGCACAGCACTGCAGCTGCGGTTAACTCCCCAGTATCTTTACCAAACTGAGTATCTACCCAGCAAACTGTGAGCAGTCGTCTTTAACGACACCGATTTGACAACTTGCCAAATTTGCAAGTTTATGGGAATTTGAATTTGGGAATTTGGTAAGTTTCTCGCCAAAAAGATGTTCGGATGTTACCCCAAACCCCAGGCCCTTCGTTGGCAACATTGTGGAAATAGTTTAGGGAAAAAAGAAACATTTCGCAAGTTTGTAGCAAGAGTTGAAAAACGAAATCGCCAAAACTTGCCGATTGCAAGTTTGGAACAACGTTTCATTTTGCAAGCGTTTTAGCTAGACTGGATTTTTTTCGATTGCCAATACTTGCCAATTGGCAAGTTTTCATCGTGTTGTTAAAAACGACCCATAACCCTAACTCAGGAAACATGACCAAACGAAGTGAGGTATATCTAGATGTGCGACCATGCCTCATCAATCGCCTAAAAATCGCATGTGCGTTCACCACCACGATTATGCTTATGCTGCGCGCTTGTGCTACAACTTAAGCTTTTCGGGTTCTAGTTCGGAAAGGAAACTACGACTAGCTATTCACTTTACCCAAGCAGAAACGGGGGGAAGGGAGGAATGATAATAATCAGCTGCTGAGAGCGCGTGGAGTGGGTGAACGAAATAAAAAAATGACTGAATAAAGTCTTCTCTCGCGCGATAAGAATGAAGGTACGCATCATAGTGGGGGGAGGAGAGCCTGCTAATAGGAGGGACCACATGAAAAAGGACCTACGGTATACACAATAACCTATATATTTCGCTATTTTTACTTGCATTATTGGGCCCTATCTACTTTAGCCTACCGTTATATATGACCCCGGATCTGAGTTACTAGTATTGATAGAAGAGAGGGAGAGAGGTGACAAGGGCGAAAATACTGAATGCAAAGAGAAAAAAAAAGAGCAGCAGCGAACTCCGTTGCTTCGTGAGATTGATGCTGTCATGGTCACTGATTTCGTGAAGATTTCTCTTAGGAGTCCCACCAGGCTTCAAGGGAGTAGTGGAGAGGCTCGAGGAATAAAACAAACACAAGAAAACATCCCCTCTCAAGTCACAGCGGTGTTGAAAATAGACTAAAGGCTCACCAACTACACGAATGCGGAAAACTAAGCGAACGCTCGTAATCGTATGCATGCACGCTAACACCATATACCTGATGTATGTGCGAGTACACACATTTGTGTGGTTGCTTTTTCGCGTGTGCGTCCCATGAATATGCTCCTGCAGTAGTGGCGTTACTTGATTGCAAGTGACACGGGGAAGTTTACCAGATATCGGTATTGAGAGTGCTTTCTCTTGCTCGTACGACGGATATGTTCCTGCAGCAGTGGCTTTATTCGGCTGCAAGTGATGCGGAATGGTATACCGGAGCTCGTTAGTATCGTTTGTTCCATTAGGGGCTGGTATTACGGCGTGCTATTTTGTACATGCTCGTTTTCTTCCGTGGAGACGCTTTCTGTTCAGCCTGCTTCACGACCACGGCTCGATATTCAGGGGAATGAGTCGACGTGATATTTAGTAGTACATCACCATAGTCTCGATAAGACTGCACTCCTCTTTTGTGTGTCGCAATGTACACATGGGCTGAAAGGTAGCAAAGTAGTCTATTAATAGGGGCTCAACGAACAATCCCATCTCGAAAAAGAAGGCAATAACAAACAAACGGAAAAGTTGGTTGTCGCAATGTATGCATGGGCTAAAAAAGTTGATAAAATAGTCTATTAATCTATTAGTCTATTAATACAGGCTCAACGAGCAAACCAAAACAATACAATGAAGCAAGGACGCACAAACAGCAAGCTTCCCTCACCTGGGCAACCCTGCGGGGATAGCTCTGGTACTCGTCGTAGAGCAGCCGATACGGCAAGAAGGCACACATGTAGTACGAAATCCACACGTACAGCCCGAACCCCACGCCGAGCTGAGAGGCGCTGAGACCGAACTGATTGTCGGGTCGAGACGTCGCCTGAATCAACCATCGTGGCAGAAGTTCCGCCGTGGGGGACGACAAAGCTATGGCCATTGGATGCACGTTGCTGATGCCTACAAGCAGGGCCTACAGGTCGAAACAATAAAGTTGTAGAGCAGGAGAGGGTGGGTGAGTCGCCGAGCACGGGGGGGAGTGTGGATGGGATGGGTCTGGGTCGTGCTTCCGGGCAAGGATAAGAGTGGCAGTGACATTTCAATCCGTACGGATGGATTCTATGTGTTTTTGGCTGTTCCACGAGTAATGCCTCTGATCGGTTGATTTGCTAAATATCAAATAAAACATTCTTTATTTCGAGTTTGCCTTGAGACGCTTTTAGTGCCGTTAACGGCGAGAACAATTGCCTTCATTACCACCCTTAGTAGTAATAGTAGTAGTGGATGCGTGGACACAGCACAGCAGCAGCAGCAGCAGCTCTCATCGTACATATATCATGGTACAGCAGTGCTGTATGCATGGAAACAACTCTCCATCTCCAAAAGGAAGGAAGTAAACGGTCAACCCTAGCTCTACATGGCGCGATGGCTTTTTTTAGGAGGAAAGTTGCTCCTACAGGACACTCTTCGCAGCAGCAGAAAACTTTGTCAGAATGGTCGTGATCTACGCGCGTGTGGACACATTTCGGGTGGCTATCTCCACCGCACCTGATCCTCAAGTTGACATACCCACGCGTCCGGGCGCGCGGAATTTTTAGCGCTGCCGCTGTCACCGCAGGGAGGTCAAATACCAAGTTGACATACAACTAAGCTGACATACAACATATCTTTACTGCGTGGAAGTATGGTGAGGTCAACTCGTTTAGCACTGGACTGCGCAGAAGGACGAATATTACTTTATTTCCGAGCGAGTTCTCCCAAAACCCGAAGTTAAGTGCTGAGCGGTTTTATTTTCACCCATCCATTGGAGGAATATAAACAAAATGGGCACATTAGGTGGACACATCGAGTCAAAACAGATATGTCAGTTTAGCGCGTGTGCTCGAATCGTGACGATGAGTCGTGGATCGTTTTTGGGCTGGTTGCAGGGCGGAACATCGAGCATTGTTTAGCAGCCGTCACACTCCGCTCTTCAAGCACAGCTACAGCCACCACAAGGGATTGAGTTGGGTATCTCCCCTCTTATGGCGGATCGTTCATAATGTAGATTTGGCAGCAACATATGAGATGGTCGACGTCGACACAGTTAAAACTATACCATAGACCCCACTGCTTATGGTGCTCGACATCGCACGCAATATCCTCGACATTTACCCATTAAATAAATCCGTCGAAATCCTAGCTAAATTATACCTGGTATTAAAATAATATCACTATAACTACCACTACAGCTACAAGGTGTATCTATAACTGAAACTACAGCTGCAGCTACAACTAGTGTTAGAGCTGAGCAGGGGTTCGCTTTAGTACCGTAATAAAGTAAGCCATGTCCCATGGTAAAAAATTCGGAAAATATGTACGTTCAAGGAAATCAACCAATCCGTGACACGGAAAAAACTTTGCCACAAAGAACAACTGGTCGATGACGCTGTCACTCAAAATAAATTGAAAAGCTCTGCGGGGGTCGACGTCGCGGCGGTGAGCTACGAGCTGAAAACAAAGTCAGCCTTGCTTTTGCAAAAAACGTGCTGCAGGACAGCGCACCACCAAGTCCAGAGCGTAGGGACACAAACGCGAGCGTGAGAGAATCGCACGTCTCTTCCCCCCCCCCCCCCCCTGGGATCGGCGGCCGGCAGCACGAGAATGCTGCCCCCCCCTGTGAAACATGTATCGTACAGATCACGTTACAGGCTATGCGTTCCTGTTTTACTGCTGTTGGGCACGACGTGAAAACAAGAAGAAAATATAGACCCGTACACAACCATCGACAATCGGCTGCGTGTTACTACACTGCACTTCGCCGAAACCAGAATTTCGACGGCGTTGCCGGCACCTCCGTGGAAGCGCGCCCTACCCCTAGCTCACGGGCAAGTTGTTGCCGTGCGTGCAGCTGAGCCTGAGCTTCGAGGCCAAGGCTGCATTCACCACGCGAGAGGTTCTGCATGGTGCTGCTGTATATACTCGTGTTGTAAGGTACGCATCAGTCTGACAGTAAACGTAAGGAACCATTGAAATTTTCTTATTTATACTTGAACCGTCCCTATATTTTCGGACATAGTGTTACATACACACGGTGGGGTATTCTCACTTGATTGTTTTCGCACGTGAGACAACAATAGTGATGCGTTCGCATCTGAAAGCTAGGGATGGCTCGCTTCCCGCGACATCAAGGCCCGATCACAGATGGTCTTCGCTCGGGCGACGGCACCCGATGTGGTGGCAATCACACGGCGTGCGACCGCGTTGACGTCTACTGTAGCACCGTTTGCCTAATCAATGAAGACTGGACGTCCTTGGCTTTTCCGTTCGCATCTCAGGATATTTTTTATCGAATTTGCCATGAAGATTTGACTTATCTAAAGAGGTTCAACTTCTGGAGCGATTTTGTTGTCGGCTCATTGTCGGATTCAAGCGCGGGTTGCACTGATGTGTGCACCAAGTCCTGGCGCAGGGAATGGCAGGTATCGATAATTTCAAACAGATCTTCCCTACTAACATAGTACGAACATAACCTGGAAAACGATTTTTCCCGCATTATTCCAATCGAATACAGTAGACGATCTTGTTTTTGCAGATCAATTCGTGTCCAACCACCCCCTCTTTCTCTTTCTCCATCGATTAGATGTGTCTGCCGAATGCAACCATCCAATTCGTTCCGTGTGTCGGGTACTCAGGTATTTACTGCAACCGTGAATGTAGTCTGAAACCAAGCAATTAGGGTAGTGGCAGGCTGTTTTCCAAGTATTATTTTTCAAGATATTTTTTGAATCGTTTGTCGAATAGACTGGACATTGTTTTACGCCTGACGCAAACCCATTTCCATCCCTATAGCTGTAGTATCTATAACATACAATGGAAGTGAAATTGCAACTTCAACGACAACTGCATCCACACCTACACCTACAACTGCAACTACAACTGCAACTATAGCTACAGCTACAAATGCAATTACAACACAGAGTACAACTGTCATAACAAATACAACATTAAGCATACAGGCAGTTGCGTCCACGTGCCGAGATTCACTAGCACTGTAGCGCTCGCGCACTACCGCGTGTTACACATGAGTCGTCCGTACGATCGGGGGCGTCGCGAAGAGGTCGTGATCCAAACAATAGCCTAAAGAGGGCACAACTATCCTGTACAATCTACGCTTGTGCTTGTGAATGAAAAATTTGCTGCTTTTAGCAACAAGTTTTTCATCACGAGAACAGCGCACAGCGTCGACGCATATCGCGTGCCCTTCCCGACGGCTCGCACGGACCGATCGGGCTGAAAATAATTACGCCGCCCGACGGCTTCACCGCCGCAAACATAATCCAACTCGACCGTCAACTTTCAAGTACAGTGGGGGGGTTCAGTTTTCAAGGGCTCATGAATACACTTTACAACTGCATTCATAATTCAGGGACAAGTTCCTTGAGCTACTGTAGCCTTGAAGCGGTAGACGACTTAAAAATAGACGACGGTGCGGCACATACGTGCACGTTACGAGGTATCACTGCAGGACAGAACTTCGCCAACGACTAGAGCTGTGCATGCACATAGTACATGAAAGACGCCGCCACCACCACAGGCATGATCACGGACGCGCAACGAAAACTCCCATCCTCCTGATATAACCCACCAGATACTCGGTATACTGGTAGCAATCTGTCCCGAAATATAATTTACTCTTGTATATTAATACCTTGGCGGATGGGACAGGCTGGTAACACATCTCGGCGCTTTCTGAATGCATCCGTTTTTGACGCACCGTCACATGCGGTTACGTGCGATGAAACACGGGTACTGAACGTACGTCTACAAACGTTTGAATACGAAAAAGTGCGGTGACACACAGGTACACCACCGTGACGATCCAAGCCGCCTATACAGCGTCCCCTCGCCAAGACCCTGGAGGCCGCTACGTCAATTGCCGCGTAGCTTTTGGGATGCATGCGGTTACATATGTACCACATACGGTCACATAGGACTGAGTAGACACGGATGATACGGTGAAACCACCGCCACGGCCAAGACGACAAGAATGAATAATGCCTCACCAAGACCCTGAAAGCCGCTCCGGCAAGGGCCACGCAGGTGGCCACAGTCCTCCATCGCGCCGTCGACGCGTGGAGCCAGCCGGGGGTATTACGGAGATTTCTCCCCAGGTCAGACCACGTCCACAGCGCCCGTGCCCCCGCTACCCTCCACGCCACCTTGCGACACAACAAAAAATAAGGAAGACGCGCAAGGGAAGGCGGCGCAGGGCGAAGTCGGAGCGCAAAACGAATCCGGGAGAACAACCAAATAAGCAGAAGACGTCGATGGCGTGCACGCGACGCCAGATATTGGGTATCAGACTGCTTGTCGGATATCGGGACACTCGATTTTCCGATTAGATAACCGATAACGGGTAAACAGAATGGTTCCGATTTTATTGGCGCTTCCGGTACGATATGTCCAATATGAATGGTAGTACGTAAATGAGCGGTAACCCACATCTGTATCCCTCAAACACCTAGGGGACGACATTGCTTCACACCCGGCTAGACAGGAGGGGCCCCAGTAGCAGAGTTGGGTAGCAAAATACAGAGTGGCATGATATGCGCCATAGTCTGTGACGTGCCCAGTCTATCTCTAATTTTATGCCGGTTACATGATACCGTTCGAGTGGCAGCATGCATGTCTGCAGATCAGCAGTAGAGTAAACCCGGGGACAGCCCAGGAGGACCCCAGACGCCACAGGCGGATAAAACCAAGAGCTGTCCATATTTCGGCCTCATGTATGTACGTAGTTACCCTAGCTGAATTGGTGCTATTTTTATGATATATGATATAGCTCTGCTGACAACTGCTAACACAGAGGGTACAGTAGCACTTTTCGGCCAAAACAATTATGATTGATGGGAATCCCCACTATCGGTTTGATTGAACGCTACAGCAGTGTACTGCTTAAGTATTAATCACATATCTGTGGGCCATGGTATTATGTATCCGCTTGCTACGTACTTAATTTTTTTCTCAAGGTCCGTTTCGGGTGAGCTAAAGTAGACCATCAGCATCATCATCGTCATCATCATGCTCGCCTTCCGACAATACAGCGGAGATACCCTTCCGATATAAACCGAACATCTTTCCGTAAATCAGCAGTATCCCTCATACGCTTCTCTGCCAGCCATTCCCCAATTTCCATTCCCCACATCATTTCATTATAGCTACCGGTAAAGTATATTCTATTCCTCATCAACGCCCCATCCCCAGGTCATTGACCGCATTCCTCCGGCTTCTTCCTTCCTGCCCTTAGCGGCCTGGCGGTCCCTCAGGGCTGCTTTATACCTATGCACTCGGCGCAAAATCGCGACCTGGGTGGTCACCGAGGTGCTCATTGAGAGAGGGGGGCCTCACCAAAATGAGGTATTAATAGGACACCCACCGCCTGTAGCACACTTCTAGGCTGCGAAGCAATGAGTGTTACCGTACGTACTATACTGTAGTTGCACCATTCACCGCTGCCTCTCATGGTGCCATGGAGGTTTAAGAGCTGAAACAAAGCATGAAGCATGTACCACTCTGTGTGGGATAGTGAGGGGCCTTCAGGCCTTCAGATGGTCGGTGTTTGTTCTGGACACAGTGGCAAGCATTTGCTGCTTTCGGCTGTGGGAATGACAACACGGACGTATCACCAAGATAGATGAGGCACCGGCCCGCGTGTTGGTGCCGTGCAGCAGATACGCCGTGCCAAACCTTTTGTCACGTTGGTTTGGTCGAGAATCCGGGGAACTACGAGGGGGGTTAGAGGCTACGGTAAGCTGTCGTTCGGTTTCGCGAGACCGCGAGAGTGCGGTACTCGAACGCCTATCGTAAGGAGATGACACGTGCCGATAACTTAACGTTAGGTATATCAAAATCGTGGAACCACCGCCGCCGCAGCTCTAGGGGCGATTGCTACAAACGAAGGGAACCTTGCACACATCGGACAGACCATCTACAGATGAATCATGTAACAGTAGATCATCTAGGTCCTGTAATAACCGTCATGGGATGTTGTGCGACAGCCGTACCATTAAAATCCCACTCGGCCGGCAAATATGTGCCATCCAGACCCCATTCCGCTTGGACATTATCTATTAATAGATTGTGCACATCTTACGATGCACATACTTTGATTTTTGGATTGAGAAATTTCCAAATTTTCCGATTCGAAGGTGCAATCTGATCAAAACACCAAATTGAAGGCTGAAAAAAAAAGTTCCGTATTTCGTACTGGAAACAGAGTGAAATATTATTTCCGAGTTCAGGCAGGCGAAATCAGGGATCTATTTGCTCCGAAATATGTAGATACTCTCATGGGGGTGAGATCTATCCCAAGTGTAGTACCTTGGGACTCCCGTATCTCGGATGGAGTCTACCATTATACCGAGAGCTTCAAGCGGTGAAATCTCGCGTGCCCATTCTGCCGCACGTAATTTTCCGTTGGGTTTTGCATCACCCTGCCGAGATGAATGCCCGCACGACCACGGCGCCACGGCACGACACAGGGGTATTTAGCTTTAGTGCTCGTGCTCTCAGCTGGCGTCCTGTGCTAAGGTGCTGCTGTGCTGTACGCAGTGTTAACTTCAGTGAGGGGTATCGATAGCGGAATCGAGCTCGACACGATACCGATATATTACAATATAATCGATACCTGGGATAGCACTATACTTTCCCGATTGTTGATACCACGTCAAAACGTTTCGTTCACTGTAGTCACCAACAACGGGGATGGCAGGGGGTGTCACGGGATGCCACTGGATGCGAGGGGGTGGAGGGTAAAACGCGTTCGATGTTATCGATCTATCGATATATCCAAAGGTCGATAACATAATACCTGGTATTGCTGTCGCTAGGAACTCGCGCAGCGGGATATTCATAGCTGTCGTCAACTTGCGTGTGTTTTTCCTGGACGGTAGACGATTGTTTTAATAGTAGTCGTCGTTGTTGACTAGTCGACATTGCAAAATATGTTTCGTTGTAAAAACAGCAGTTGTGGTTGTAGTTCGGTCACAAGACAGAAGACAGAAGACAGGAGACAGGAGACAGGAGACAGGAGCTGTCGAGAGACATGGTATACTGCTGTGTCGTCTACGAGTAGCCCGACGTGCTCGTACAACAGTAGTACCACACAACAACATAATCATTACTGCTGCATCGTGCTGATAGGGTCTGGAGTCGAGCCCGAGTCGAAAGAAACAAAACCAGGCCAGAACAGCGGGATGCTGCTGTTGCTGCATGCAGCTGGAACTGTGCTCCCGACAGAGTATTTAGGTCGAGGCTGCTGAGATGTAGCTGTCTCGCCATGGCGCAACAATCGTACCGCAAACAACACATCAATAGGACGGAGCCCAGAGCGCAGTTCCATTGGTTCCCATCTGCGGCTTTGGGCGCGCAGCGGCGGCGACACTATTCAGTTGCTTGTCGTTTGATCGGTAGCTCCCCGCGCTCGCTCGTATATTTTTTGTTTTGTCTTTTCAAACTTGGGGACACAGAATTCCACCTTTTTCAGAAAAGGCCTTACCATATACTACCAAACGTCACGGCGGGGGCTAGAAGTAATTTTCCGTTGTTTTTGATGTCGTCGAAATTAGAAACTCGGAATCGTTTTCAATACATTTCGAAATATCGAAACTTTCGGTAGGATGTCCAACACTATCAACAGTGCTAATATGATACCGGTGTCATTTCAGATTATACCTGCAAAAGGACGGCCAGGATAGCGTTACCCGCGACCTCAGCGAGGACCGCGCACAAGCACCCTCCCGCGGCGGCAAGGTAGGTTTGCACCACCGTGCGGCATTCCAAGGTGTCGTGATGCTCGGCCTCCAGCTTCGCCCACGACCGCAGTAGTAGGGGGACGGCAACGAGGACAGCTACGGACAGGAACGCCTCCAAACGCACGAAACTCTGCGCAACGACAACGAAAAAGGGGGTGGGGGCGTAGAGGGAGCGCCGTATGTCACCAATGAGAGTTGTTATTTTGTCTTTATTGATCAACGGGTTCTGGATACTTTGTACTAGATACATTTAATCAGCTTCGTCTGTTGTTGCAACGGGGGCTGAGGGTTAAATTGACACACGACACGAAATCGCGAACGTGGAAGTGTGGTGAGCTTAAACTTTATTTTTACCAATCCGCCGGAGGATAAAAAAATAAATAAAATAAAATTGATCGCGGGGCGGGACGACCGAAAACCGAAAACGGTTTCAATCACGTGAAAAGTGAAGGCGTGTTTGGTGCACACTATGATACGATATCATGATACCAGGTTTGTACTGCACGCCTGCCACGAGAGAGGTGCTCCTATTAATAGCCCTTTCTGGCAAAACTGTCACTGGGACTGATGGGGCCTCTCAAATGAGAAACTACCCCAAAAAGGCATGCCATATAAGGCATGTGCCTTAGGAGGCATTGAGCCATGCCTCACCGCTCGTGATTCTCGCTGTTAACGTTCTTTGTTTCTTCTAAAAATCAGTTTTCGGATGACTTAGCAACATTATAGATGGCCTAGTAATAGTGTAGATGACTCAGTATCAGTATACATGGATTAGTAACAGTATAAACGACTTAGTGACAGTATAGATGACTCAGCAATAGTACATACGACTTATTAATATTTAAAAGTAACATAATGGATGACTTTGTAGTAGTATACGCGACTTACTAATCCTACACTGTCTTTGCAATAGTATAAATAACTTGGTAAAAAACAATACTTCGAAGTATGAGTATTAGTATTGAGTTCCTCGACTGAGGGGCCTCAGCATAATTGGGCAGACCCTTACGGTAGAATGCGTAACTACTCTCACTACTCTCGCTACCCTCACTACTCTCACTACTCTTACTACTCTCACTACCTTCACTGCTCTCACTACTCTTACTACTCTCACTACCCTCACTACTCTCACTACTCTCACTACTCTCTCTACCCTCACTACTCTCACTACTCTTACTACTCTTACTACCCTCATTACTCTCACTACTCTTACTACTCTAGCTACCCTCACTACTCTCACCACTCTCACAAGAGAGCTTTTAAATGGCACAGGGGTGGATGCGATCGTTTTTCAGCGCTCGATTTTTCCGAAAGATCTGGTCGAGATCAGCCTTCCAAAATTTCGGATAAAAAATCCGAATTTAGCACCCTTACCGTTGTCGAGATAATGAGCTCCCAAAAACGATCCACCTCGCCCCTCCCTGTGCGAACTCAACGCTCTTTACTCTTACGGTAGACGTATTTGCCGTGCAGCTGTGTAACCACTGCTGAGAGCGCCCACGTGCCACGTCGTGGCGTGGTCAATTGGTTGCATGTTTCTATGGGCGGCGGGTCATCCACATCAAATCAGCATCACTTTGTCGAGCGGTTGCGTGCCAGTGCTAATGCCAATGCCGTGTCTGATTATGCTCTTGAAAAAATTGAAGGGGAACGTTGACGTTCGAAAGCATTGATTACAATAGCGGCCACATTGGTATTATAATACTAACGTGTGATTGGAGGATGGCATTATACACGTTAGTGACTTCGTGACTTCGTGACGGTGCGAGGAGTCGTACGGCGCGGGCGCAACACGATCCTGCCCGTATCACTTCTGGGCGCTGAAGCCGCTCCTCGTATATGCACAGTTGAGAACACCAACTAACGTCTGTAATTTTTCTGGAGGCATTATTAGGCTTGGCAGTCGTTGACGTCGACTCAGTCAAGGCCGAAGCGGCTTGCCTGTGAGTCGACATAACTTGCAACAGTGAAAGCACTTCTCGTCCCCACGTCTACCCGTACTCGTACTCGTGCTGTCTGGGTGGGGATCGAAGGTGGTACACGTTGTGCGAATGCGTTGTTTACGGTTCGCGCTTCACGCTCACGTTGCCTCCGCACCTTGTAGACCAGGTCCACTCCGGGTGGAGTCAGGTCCGGGTGGGGACGAGTACGTAGCGGGTCGGGTCGGGTCGGGTCGGGTCGGGTCGGGTCGGGTCGGGTCGGGTCGGGTTGGGATTGGTCCGGTCAGGAGGTTTTTCGAACTCTCACGAGTTGGGTTAGGTCGACCTGACCCGACTTGACCCGCGAGGTGATGTGTTGACCCAACTCGTGAACAGCCCTTTTTTTGTGAAGGACCGTCAATATGTACGTAGATATCTTTCATTATCGGGGCATACAGAGTATAAACTAACGTACTGTATAGGACACCTATATACTAGAAACTAAGCAGTGAGAAAGTCAGAGTGAGATTTACCGGGAGAAAATATTTCGGGAACTGTAATACTCAAGAATACCTGGTAGTGTACAACGAAAAAATAAATCCAGCTTGCACACACTTCCAGTTTCAATGTCACTCATGCTTCCTATTACCGGTGCGCCATCGGATTACGTAAATACATCCCTACGGGGAGGCGTTCTGCCGGTGCAAAAAGTATCCACAGGTCTTGGTACCAATATCTAAAAATAAACTATCTTCAATTTTTTGGTACAACCAGGCAACACAACTAATTGGACAAAACGTATGGTAGTTACCTGTTTCACATTCATTTTTTTTTTTTTTCTTTTAAAACGTCGTTAGAAGATATGAGAATTCCTTTAATATGACTGGGTCGGCGAAAGTACGTGACGTCTGCTGTCCTCTCTGAACGAAAAACGTAAAATTGTATGGGGAACCCCTGCACTCTCGGCTTTGGCTATGTGCTGGACTGGTCGGCACAAAGCTTCATGTAGGGGGTGTATCGTCAGTTTCAACCTTGCACGTCGGCCCAGACCAACCCGACCCCTCCGCCGCGTGTTTTGGTGGCGTTTTTCCGAAAAGACTCTGGGCGGGCGAAAGGCCAACCTCGGCCGATGCGATCCTCACCCTGAACAATTTTTTGTGCCGACTAGTTCATGTGTCCTGCACATTTACAGGGCGAGTCTGCATTTTTACTTCGCACCAGCAATATTTGGGGTTTGAGCTTGCGTTTCGATCCTAGCGGGGATGCTTCATGAACGTCGCCTGTTTTCGCTGTCATTACCCGCAAGGCTAGTTACTATGCCGTCGGATTAAAGGGATAAAAAAGCTATTACTATTAATTCTACGTGGTGTGTTTGGATGGCTTTCCTCTCGTCCGTCGGATCCGGCTTGTAGTTTTTTGTGCTCTTTGAAAATCGAAATTATTCTAAAAACTGCTTTGTCTCCTGCTCGAGAGTTCTGGGAGGTGCACCCTTCAGCTGCTGCAGCAGCAAGAACAGCCAAATGCCAGCATCGGAGATGTTTAGGCTGCTGCTGTGTGGTGTGGTCGTGTGTTCAGTGGAGAATGCGGTGGGCTTCAAAAACTTTTTCGATCGAAAATTCCGATGCAGGCACCCTGTCGAAAAACTTGATTTTTTCGACGGGATGCGTGAATGGGATTGCTCGATCGAAAAAAAAAAAATCTACAGCAGTAAAAAGCCCGACTTTATCTCCGATCGGAAACCGGACTTTTCGATCCACGTAGCCGACTGCGTAAGAGTCAGATGACACATTGAGCGCGTTTTATTTTTGGCCTTGACGTCAAGAATACCTGGAAAGCTTTTCCGGCCGTAATTTGACCATTATGCTGCGACTGTCCTGTTTGTACTGCTGTATTGAGCCAGAACGGAAACATTGACCCTGCTGTATTAAGCCAAAACGGAAACATTAACCCACAAAATCGAGCCGAGGCAAGCAAGGCCACGTGGGTCTAATGAGACACGGAAGCAAGGCCGGCTTCTACCACTACCAATACCACCACCCACTTCCACTATCGTGCTCTACGCTCTACCGCCGTGTTTCAAGAAGGACAGGACAGAAGGCCAGGAAGAGGAATGTCAGCAATACGGAGAGGGTCATACGTAAGGCGTGCCGAAGGCAAGGCCCGCCCAATGTGCAGGACTGGTTGGCACAAAATTTCGTGTGTGCAGGGAGGTGTGTCGTCAATTTCAACCTTACGCGTCGGCCTAGACCAACCCGAGCCCAGAGCTAACCCAAACCCTAACCTGAACCCTTTGGGGGGCTCGAGGCCGGCAGGGGCAGTCACGCGGTTCAGCCTCGTGTCTCGGTGGCGTTTTTCCGAAAAAACATCCGAGCGGCCGAATCGATCATTAAGGCCGTTTCCTATGCGGTTCGATTTTTGAGCTTCAGATCTTGGCTCGATAGCATTTTTAGATGTGAGCTTGGCAAATCGAAACAGTCATCCTATGCGGAAAAATCAGATTTGTTGTGTGTGTGGAGATTCGAGCAAACGCCGAGACCAACTGCTGCTTTTGCGGTTTGACGCCGCGAAGAGACGCGCTGGGTGCGCTGC
>JBBMHQ010091295.1:0-10691 GCA_037834295.1 Postelsia palmaeformis | reverse complement strand
CTTTTTTCCCTCGTCGACTTGCGTCGGATTCCGCCTACCCACGCAACGAAGGCGCTCTCAGCAATTGGTTCCTTTTTGATTTTTTCAAATAAAGTCTTACCACGGTGGGATTTGAACTTGGGTACCAATGCCAGTGGTCTTTGAAGCTGACCACTAAGTCTACCGGGGCGACCGGCTAATGATATTGATAGTACGGAGGGGTACGAAGTGCTGGAATCAAATGGCCAGCATCAACGTGAATACCCGGTATGATACCCGGCACACACCAGGAAGACCTGACCAAAACGGTCAGCACTACGTATCGATCAATATCCAGAAATAAAATGCCCTTTTTTTTTTCGAAAGGGTCGCGAAACACCACCACTACTATCAATACTGCTCTGTACCTCGCTGGTACAAATTACCAAGCATGAAATTATTAAAACCACAGGTACATCTTACTGCTGTTCGAACGGCGGATAAAGCTTGTTCGAATCCTCTTTGTGTACATACCAGTTCCAGCCACAAAATGCACAACGCAAAATCTACCAGCTTTGTACTCCGTATTATTTGATACCGGTACACTATTTATATAATCAACAATATTAATAGTATTATTTGAGTGTGTATGCAGCATCAGGGGCAGGGTCGCTCGGGAGCGATCGCCTGCCTCCGCACAGCGCCGTCTGCCCCTCGAATACCATCACGCAAAGTTCACCTCCCTAGTGCTGGGCCACCTTATTTTCTTGTGAGCTCAGGTGTTGAGGCTGATGACATGTCTGCCTTATGGGCTTCAGCGCTGAAGTCCGAAGGGGCGCTGAAGTCCGAAGGGGCGCTGAAGCCCGTATGGGGCTCCTCCCTAAAACGCGTGACAAACTCGCTGTCTTTTGTCATGTCTAATAACTGTGGAAGGAAAACCAGAACTCATCACCTTTGCCTCCTTGGGTAAGTAGTGTGACCGCAAATAGTCCAGTTCGGCGTATCCGAAGGCTGTGCCTGTCTCTGCCGCGGCTATGCTTCGGCTTGTTCTTCTCGGCCCCTCGTGCTTCTCGACACCATGTACGGTGCCGCTACAAAGACACGCAGGATTAGCTTCACAAATTTAAATTTAATTGACAATAACGCCATCCCCAATATTTGAATTTTGTGGAAACCCATTGAATAATTTAAACTTACGCCAGAGATCCCACTGGTGCCAAGCAGGAGACGGCAGTGAGGGTGGCGGCGCCTGTGGCTGTGAGGGTGAGCGAACGTTCCTGTCGACTTTTTTGGGGTGGTGGTGCCATCGAGGCGTGGGAAAGGTGGAGGTAAGCCCGCTCAGTCGAGGTTACTATTGTTCGTGTGTCATTTTGCACCGCCTGTGTTGTACTGGTACCGATGTTCGTCTTGTCTTTGCGCGTAGACCTCTCTCCGACAACAGATTTCACATACCAGCTATTGCGTTACCTCTAGATACGAAGGTGGAAGGGGTATTCATAGAGCACACGGCGAGGTCTGCTGCGGAGCATCGAGGTGGCGATAGGCTAGGCTTAGTCGAATAAAAGCACAGGCAGAGACACCCAAGACCTCATTGCGAGGTGCACAACAATACTCCCTATTCTTGTCCTCGGCCTCCCGCGGCATTGCTTCCAACCTGGGAGGTTGCACACGCTGAATACGAATGATATAGCGGTACTTGTACTGCCGTTGGGCCCCGGCCTGATCCATGACATATACCTGGCACTGCTGCTGTGCGTACGTATGAAAAACCAGGTACAGCAGTAGCGTCCCCGGTGGCTTGGTGCAGTAGGTGGTCCGCGTGCCCACTTGATTGATTCCGTGAGCTCAAGACTCACCGAGTGCATACGCAGGGTACTCGTAAGGGCCTGTCCTAACGGGGCACTATAGGTGGAAATGAAATTTTAATTACGACGAATTTCAATTTGATTTCGAAAAAAAACACGTGTCTGGGTCCTTTGGGGGAACGGCATACTATTAATATTAATAGTTGTCAAGTAAAAACAAATCGGGGAAAGATATATATTTCAAACTGAAGTTCCTGCCTCAACTCGTAATGACTTTTCTTGCATCGACAATGATTTTTGAGTGGAAAGCGCAAACCCGTGAGTTATTATTAATAATAGCTTCGATGAAAATCGACGAGCCGTGGGAATGCTGGAAGAACCCTATGCACGATACGAATGAAAGCACGCATATACAGGAGGTGAGAAAAAACGACACCTGTGACCACGGCTTGTCCAGCAGATCGCTGAGGAGGGTAATAATAATATCCTCCTTTAACATTAGTACCTGGCACCTTGTAGTAATTAGTAGCGAGTTGAGTGGAAAGTGGAGGGAAAAAAACAGGGCTCACTTCGGTAATTTTACCGCGGTAAAACCACCGTAATTAGTAAACGGTACGTTACCGTGATGAATCGTAATTGCCGTTCCCATCCGAACCGTTACGAAGCAAATCACGTTCTCTCATTACCATCCAAATCGTTACCGAGGAAATCATGCTATCCAATTCCTATCCAAACAATTACCGTGCAAATATCCGCATTTCTGTGGTTTCTCGTTACCACCCAACCAAATACCGCGCAAATGTACTTTTCTCAATTACCGTACAGTAAGGTGAAATGAATTACCGCAGACACCTCAACTCGATTTGACCATCTACGCCGGTGGGTGAGGCGGTCAATTTGGATGGACTCGCCCCAGGGTTCAATTATCTCTTGGCGACTATACACCCACATCAGCCAGACCATGTTCAGCATGCTCGAGATCAAGGAGAAAATCGCCGACGAAGAGCACTGGATCGGCATACCAGACCAACCCTACGACGGCGGCGACGTGCTGAAGGAGAAGTCAATCTTGGACGACCTTACAAGCGAGGCGTTGCAGGTACGCGACACCCTCCTCTCGAGGTTGGAGAAGAAGGGGCTTGGGAAGGCCAGCATGCCCCTGGAACGCATTTGCGCGCTCCTGGACCCCAGGCGGAAGGACTGCTCGGAACAGCATCTCATCAACGGCAGCGCAGCTCTGGAGGCCTCTGCCATTGCTGACGTGGAGAACGTCGCCAAGACCTTCGTGGAGGCGATAGTCGTGCCGGCTCCCCCTGCCGCTGAGGGTGGTGGCGGCAGCGACGGCGGCGGCGGTAGCAGCGGCGGGAGCGGCAGTGCCAGCGGCGAACCCAACCAGCCTCCGCCCAAAAGGCAGAAAGCATCGGCCTTAGAAGAGAGGCGAAGCAAGCGTCTCGCCAGTTCGAGTCTCGCCAGTTTCAAGGCATCTACCGCCGGTACAGCTTCCTCGCTCGGGAAATCTACCGTGACGCGGCGCACGGTCATCGAGCGGGAACTGCGGATGTACGTGGCGGAAGACCCTGCCCCGGAGGAGGACAACTTCTCGCTTCTCGAGTTCTGGCTGCGAAGAAGCACGGCCACAACATGCGCCGAAACGGGCGGAGTCGAAGCAGGCCTGCCGTAGTTGGCGCTAACTGCTCGCCTGTACCACGGGATCGACTCTACGAGCTGCCAGGCGGAGAGGAACTTTCAGCCCTTGCCTTCCTGATTGGCACCATGCGCAGCTCGATGTTACCCGGCAAGTTGGAGCGAATGATGTTCCTTCGACTCAACAGGCTCGTAATCCCGGAGAACAAGGTCCTCCACAACGCCGTCGGAGCCAACCAAGCAGCGGCAGCTCGGTTCGAAAAGAAAGTTGTTGAAGTGGAGGCGGCGGCAGTGGGCACACCTGTTACCCTGACTCTTTGAATCTTCGAACCATTGGTATATTATTATATTTGTATGCTCCTGTTTGATGAACGGAGTCAAGACATGCTGCAAGGTTCCATTTTGCATTGTTTGTCCATGGAAGAAGAGGGTGGCGATATCTTCACGGTTTAAGATTGTTGAATTGAAGTGGTTGACACTGCTGGCGTAGCTTTGGGTTTAGGTTTTGGTTCGTCGCCTTTTGCCTTTTGGCTGCGAGAGTCGGCCCGTCTGCCTGTTTCATGTAGGGCTAGACTTGTATTTATGGTTTGCAAGCAATGGGCCCACGCATGATATTTCTTGCTGTTCGGATGTTAAGGCATACGTTGTAACGTGGGCGTGCCACGCGCCGTAAATAAACAATAAAAAAATGTCCATTACGGTGATGGCCGGTTCCTGGACCAATGAGTACCAAGGTGGCCAGCTCCCATCCGAACATTACCGTGTATTACCGTGGTAGCCGGTTCCTGTACCAGTGAGTACCAAGGTGGCCAGTTACTATCCAAACATTACGGTGCATTACCGTGGTGGCCGGTTCCTGTACCACGAAGTACCAAGGTGGCCAGTTACCGTCCAATATCACCGTGCATTACCGTGGTGGCTGGATACCGCGGTAAACGATACCAACAAAAAAAAAAGCATACCGAAGTGAGCCCTGGAAAAAAAGTACCAGTCGTATTATACGTATGCGCTATTCATACTCGGAGTATAAGGGTATTAGTGTAGTGCTATTTTGCGACACCGGCGTCGCATTTTCTTTTTTTGAGACACCGCGCCACGTTCGCGGCACGTTCCTCAGATTGGCTCCGCAGGATGTGTTGGCATGGTGTAGGCCCACCGTTGAAGCTGTCGCATGGGCGAAACGGGTCAGGACTCGAGGAGTATATCTGGCATTCTGATACATCCGTAAAACGTCCAGATTGTGGTATTTACGGGGGACGATATTAAATAGGACCTACGGGACACACAAAAACCTTTATATTTCGGTATTTTTACTCACAATATTCGGTCCTATTTACTAGATTCCACCGTCATAGCGAATACCGTATCTGCGACACAGCGACGTGGTCGAAGCACGCGCTCCGGATCGGCAAAGCACTACCAGTAGAGTTTCAGCATGGCGTAGGGCTACCATTGCAGATATCTTGTACTGCTGTGGCCAACAACGGGCCGGTACTCGAGGAGATATGGGGTTTCCTGGTGCACCCGCAGAATTTTCTACTTGCGGGGAAACCTAGTAAATAGGGCCGAATATTGTTAGTAAACATAGCACGATATATAGGCTTTTGTGTGCACCGTTGGTCATATTTACTATGGCCCCTCGCAATAGCTGATGTCGCAATAAGCCTTATTTTGCGACACGGATGTCGCAAATACGCTGTTTCCGACACCGCGCCGTTGTTGCGGCACACGCTCCCGATCGGCAAAGCACTGCCGTTGCATCTCGGCATGGCGTAAGGGTACGCATCGCGGAAGCCATCGTGTAGCCAGAACGAGGCAGCACTCAGGGAGATACTTCTCCTGCTGTATGTGGTATCCTCGTGATCCTGGTGCACTGTCATAATATCGGGACTGGTGTCGTTTAGCTGCATTCCACGACATCGCACGACGTTCGTCTTGGGCGCCCCGTTTAGGCCAGGACTGCTACTACTGACTGTACCACGGTTTCTGATGTTTTTCACGGGAGTCCAGAGTAAATAGGCCCGAATGTTGTTAGTAACAATAGCGAGATGTATAGGTTTTTGTGTGTACCGCAGGTCGTGTTTAATATGCCCCCCCGTAAAATTACAGCATGAACCTCGGACTAGCGCTGTACAGCTTGTTTCCACGAGTACATCGGCCTTCGCCGCGTCATTGTGAATCGATGGATTTCCCTATTAACTTTGTTATTGCCGCACCGTGTTCTGCGGTAAGTCGTACGCAGTATAATTGAGAGCGCTGGTATCGTTCAAAGCGTCGGGTGCTCTTTTACGCGTTAATTAGCATGGGCACCAATAACGGGCACCCAGGAGTAAGGCTGTGCGTGCCACGTTTTGTGTGCATTGTTTGTACTACCAGCAGTCTGTGGATGCTAGCGAAATAGGCGGGTGTATGTCATCTACACTATCATAACAGTAAAATCGGCGCTCGTTCCGTGCGGCCATCGTCACCCACCAGCCTGGTTGTTTAGTTGCCCTTGCGCAGCCGCGTTAAAGCGTCTATCGCTCAGCGCTTTTCCAACGCCTATCGTTCTGGCGCACAGGACCGAACAGACTTTCGAAACGCTGTGCACAGTTTTTAGCGTGGGATTGGTGAAGGCAGCGACCACACCACACACATGCACAGAGAGACGGCCATGCTACAGCCTGCCTAGGTATGCACCATGTTGGTCGCACTCTTTTTTTCAGGCACATTATCCTGCTCGTTCTTGTACCATCAGCAGTCCACAGACCCGCACTCTAGGCATTGACGTCTTCCTGGTATGTCGTAGCCTACCATAGGGGCACATGCGTATATATAATAACATGTAGTTTGTAGACAGATTCCTGATGTTCATCTTTAACGGCGGTGAAACATACAACAGAAACCCACAGCGGACTGCATGAGTTTCAATGTAAGCGGCAGAAGGGTCAGCCGTTTTATCCGTGGTGACGAAGAAATCCGCATGTGTAACGTGTGTACAAGGTCGGGGGGTCGGTAGGCCGCTTGGCACGTGTCCTTCGATGCCCTGCTGTATTGCGCAGAGTTTCCAGCCAGTGCTGCTGTACACAGCAGGCGCTGGTTGGGGGTTGCCATAAGTTTAGACTGAAATGTTTGCGGAGGGACCCCCAAACCTTATGTGCGGAAGACTCACCAAACATCCCACAACTCCAGCAGATTGTGCGCACTGACCTGCCCAACCGAAATCATGCGGAGTCTCCTCGTCTAGCTACGCAGTCAACTCCTCTTGCCGGCGGGGCAGTCTGGTGGGCTGTGTACAGTTTTTGCGCTCCTGTAACGGAGGAGCAGAGTAAATAGGACCTCCGGTACTCACCAAAACCTATATATTTACCCTTTTTCACTTTTACGGGGGACCATATTAAATAGGACCTACGGCGCAAACAAACACCTATATATTTCGCTATTTTTAATAACAATACTTGGTCCTATTTACTATGGTTCCCCATATTTCCAATATTTGGTCCTATTTACTCTGTAGCACAGCAGCAGTGGAGGAGCCAAGTTGAAGATTCTGACCGGGTACTAGGATACCCCATATCTCCCCGGGCAGTGGCCCGTTGTTGGCCACAGAAGTACACGATGTCTCCAATGGTAGCCCTTCACCATGCTGAGACTCTGCTAGTAGTGCTTTGCCGATCCGGGGCGTGTGTGGCAACCGCGTAGCGGTGTCGTGAATGCCGTGGTATTTGTGACACCGATTTGAAGTTTTTGCGGGTCCACTATCAATAGGATGCCAAATATTTCCTTGAGTCCTGGCCCGTTTCGGGCCATGCGATAGCTTTAATGTTGGCCCTGGACCATGCCGACACATCCCTGGCGGTGCGGGGCCAATCTGAGGTATGCGCCGCGAACGTGGCGCGGTGTCGCAAAAAAAATAAGAAGTTACGACACCGATGTCGCGACTAGCATCACCCTTCATAATATGATATCTTACACCTGGTACGTGAATACCATCTGAGGGCACAGCTGCTTCTCTGATCTGTCTGCCTCTCTCTCTCTCTCTCTCTCTCTCTCTCTCTCTCTCTCTCTCTTCTGCTCCCTTCGTTCTTGTTCGTTATGTTACCGTGTTTCGTGCGTACTCGTTGGTGTGGCCATACTATACCTCATCAGACGTACTCGTAGCTCCAATCAGCAGTAGTAGGATGTCGATCGATTCTTCTTTTTTTTTTCACAGGGTTCCACCCAAGAATGAGTGTGGAAATGGTACCGTACGCCTCGCGCGAGAGGAGTCTAGCGAGCACCGT
This sequence comes from Postelsia palmaeformis, assembly GCA_037834295.1. Classification (NCBI taxonomy): domain Eukaryota; class Phaeophyceae; order Laminariales; family Laminariaceae; genus Postelsia; species Postelsia palmaeformis. The sequence goes on along the minus strand of JBBMHQ010091295.1, from coordinate 3,022 downwards.
GAGCAACAGGTCAACGAACGGCATATGCCTGGCTGACTGCTGTGTCGTCGTGTGCTGCCATGGCTGCTTCGACGTGGGCCGAGAGGTCTTTTTTTGTCGGCGGCGGCGGTTGCGCCTCTGCTCTCTGCTGTGCCGTTGCGGTTGCGATCCGTGTTCGCTCTATGGAGATGTTATCTGTTTTAACTCTGTTGAGGACCGCAGTTCGGAGAAAAGCTACTCGAAATCAGAGTGGTGTGTCCCCGAGACGAGACTGCAGTCCTAGAAGGGTTGATATGCCTTCTTACCCGTTCTTCGACACTTCGTACTCACAGGAGGATATTGCTATTGTGTGGAGTTTTATGCGTTAGGGGTCACCTGTTGAAGGTAAACGCTATCTACCAGATACCAGGGTGTGTGTCTACGCTCCATGATAATCGCAAATGCTTTTTGGTCTCAAAATACTGGCGTTGACCCGCAGGAACCTGCTGGTTCTACCTGCACACGCAGCGTGCCGAGCAGCAGCATCCCCACATGCACATGCGCAGAGTTGCTTGTTGCCTCCTGGTCGTGATCTATCACTCGGTGGGGGCACACCGGTGAATCGTGTTGGCCCTCTGGGTGGTCTGCTACGAGTGTGTACCACCTGCTTGGGGCTTGGGTTATTTTGGGAGAGGACGAGGTGGTGATCGCGGAATGCTCAGCATCTATCTGAGCATTGCGTGTTCGCTGACCTCGCGCGGGCGAGACCATATCACCACTTTTAATAGGAAAACTAGTATTCGGATCGTAGCCGGCAGCGCCTAACCTCTGCAGACCCAGACGAGACTGGCGAGATACAGATGCACTCTCCCTAGCGCAGCTCCTCTGAAAAGCAAAGCCGCTCATATTCCGCTCGTCCTCTCCGTGTGGTCTGCTCGTGGTTGGTCGTTTCTCGTCTGCCTGTGAAAGCTGTCTGTGTCGCTGCATGCACTTGTTTCGTTCGTTCTCTCTTGCTTGCACTGACTGTATCTCGTATCGCTGGACCGTGCGTACGAGGCCACAGCCACAGCGGTGCGTAGCTGATTGCACGACCGACATGGAATGGCGAGTCACCATCGCGCATGGTCACTCAACGCGTATCGTGTGGCGTCCACACTGCTTTCGGGCAGGGTAGCTCGATGTCAGACAACATCCAACATTGGGGCTCGCGATTGCCACTCTCTTCTGTCTTTGTACTCATCTTTGTGATACATATCATCTATCTCATCCATCTCATCTATCCCATACCCTGGTATATCCTATCAATTGTTTAATATCCAAGAATCCCGTCGTCCTGGATGGCCTAGCTCATATGTTGTCTGTCTGATATATAACCTATCTGGTTTATCTCATATATCTGATATATATCATCTACCCGATACATCTCATCTATCTCATCCATCTCATCTATCCCATATATCCTATCAATTGTGATCTATCCAGGAGTCTCGATGTGCTGGATGGCCTGTAGTAGCTCATATGTTATCTATCTGGTCTGGTTTATCTCTTATCTCTGATATAAATCATCAATCTGATACATCTCATCTATCGTCTATCTCATCTATCCGGTCAATTTTTGATATATCCAGGAATCTCGTCGCCTGGATGGCCTGGATCAGGCAGCGGGGATTATCTCTATGGCCTATCTGATCTTGACGATCAACCTGACGTATCTCATCTATCGGTCAGATGCGTATATGACCTGTGCCATTTGCTTTTCCCCCCTCCCCGACTCGCCAAACACCTTACGGCGCTTCGCGCTTGGTGCAAGCAATGTCTTCCTGGTCGATGAAAGCCCGACATACTCCGTCCCGACATTGCAGGGATGCGAGGGTCTATGGTCACACGATCACGGCTACGCATTACATGAGTCCCCCCCCGCCGCCCCACCCCTCCTCATTCCCCCCCCCCCCCACTCCCTACCTCCACTTCTCCCTCCCTTCCCCCCCTCCTTCTCCGCTCGAAGCAGTGCATCTGAGTAGCGAGATCGACACCTTACGACTTTTGCGCAGAAAAGTTCTTCCATCTCTCGTATCGTGCATGACGAACTCTGGCATTGCGGCAACTTTCGATTTTGTGTCGAACGAAAATTCTGCTACCGCAGACGGACACTAATGGATTCTGCCGCCATTTGGCGGACAGAGGGGCGGGTTTCGACGGGGGAGGCTGCGTCAATGAAGGGGCGTGCAAGGGATGCGGATGGAGGCGTCGGGCCCCGTAAGGGAGGGGAAAGGCTGCGGGGGCTCACCGACAAGGTAAGGAGTAGGTTTTTGTTTCGGGAAGGGGGAGGGGGGACGAGACATGTATATGCTGGGGGTGATGCTGGTGGTATTGGTGGTGAGCGTGACGGTGGTGGTGGGTGGGGGGGGGGGCGGGGGGGGTGTTGGTGTTGGTGTTGGTGTTGGTGTTGGTGTTGGTGTTGGTGACAGAAGCGTTGTCGAAGAGCCAACTGTGAGTCCCCCCACGCCTCCCCCGTCCCACATCCTAGTGCGTCCCGCCTTCCCAGCGCCCTCTTTACCTCGCCCCTCCTGGTAGAGTGTACAGAGAGCTCTACCCCCTAGCCCCTCAACAAAGACATTGGGATTTCGGAGAGTGGGGAAGGGGGGGGGCAATTGTACAACTATCCCGGAGGGCCATAGTAAATAAGAACAAATATTGTTGGTAGAAATAGCGAAATATATAGGTTTCTGTCAGTACCGTAGGTCCTATTTACTTTGTTTCCCGGTAGTAGCACGATTGGAGTCAGTTTTGTTGTTGCAAGTCATAGTATTATAGTGTGTCTTTTAGTTGAGTGTTGTTTTGGGCTTTTAGGGGCAGGGCAACACTTGCGTTTTTTCCGTGTGTGATGACACAAAGGTTAAGTCTTTTTGCTTGCACCCTTACCTCACGGCGATTCGCGCTTGGTGCTAGCGATATTCATGCCTGGTCATTGGAATCCTCCGTTCCGGCATTGTAGGAATGCGAGGTCTATGGACCAGACGACTGCGGTCGTGCCTGACACGAGTTCCCCCCCCCCCCCCACGCA
>JBBMHQ010091284.1:0-10692 GCA_037834295.1 Postelsia palmaeformis | reverse complement strand
TGACCCCGGATCTGAGTTACGACTGAAGAGGGAGAGAGAGAAGAAGGGCGAAGATGATAAATGGGATGAGAAAAAATATATATATATATATACCAGGTATATTATATGATTACTTTCGCATCAACAGCAGTAGACATATTTTATTTTGTATGATATATTTTTATTTTTTTTTTTATAGGACACTGTAGGACACTGAAACCACAGCAGTAAAATCGATCTTCTCGTAGGGCCTTGAGCTAAGCCTTCACCAATTTTCGCCTTGATCGGGGACGACGATATTATCATCAATTTTGTGTTGAAAGTTGGTGTTTTCGAGTATTTGTTGCCAAGTACGGTATGTAACTACTGTACATTTTCTTGGCACATGCATTGTTGTGTCAGGGTTAGCGCCTCCAAATTCCAAGTCCTAGTTCGCAGTGATTCCCGAGACACGACCTTCGGATGATTTACCCATTTCTCGGTTGGTGCCGCTCGTAGCTCGTAGGAGTACCGCATTCAACTAGCAAGCAATCATAAAACTCTACGTACTGCGAGCAAGAACTGCCCTGCTACATTACGCACTACTAGGTATGCAGTTATGTCATCGAATATGATAAATGTCGAGCGGCGTAACTTGTATTGTTTCATCATCGTTTCGTCATCGTGTGAATTTCATTTGGCGTTCCATGTTTCTCATGTCATATTGGCCAGATTGGCGAACGCCCGGCTGACCTCCTACTCGACTTCCTGGCGATTACATTCAACCAATAACCCGCAAAGTCTGAGAGGCCAGACGTGATACGCACACGGACTGCTTTGCCAGCTGGGCGGGGCGCGGGTCGGGGCTCACACTCCCCGCTCCGATTCGCTCTTCCACCGCCTCGTCTGTGAAGTTTCCAGCGCGTATTCGGTCGTCATAACGAAAGGCAAGGCACACAGCAGCCGCGACTGCGAGCCCCAAGAGTGTGTTCGGCCGTCGTAAGTAACTGGCAGGGTAGACCGCAGCAGGGCAGGGCAAGGTTTGGTTGAGATGAAGATTTCGCATCTTGTACAGTCTCTCAAGCTTTTCTGCTCGCAAGCAAGAGAAAGAGAGCAGACCCGAGCTTGCTCCGGCTGCTACTACCGTGGTGCTATCGGCTGCTACTACCGTGGTGCTACCGATCATACGCTCGTGACTCGTACGAGCCGGGTTGGTCCGCACAAACTTTTTTAATGGATCAGGGACTTTCTTAGTTGTTGCTTCGAAACTTATGATCAAAATTTGACACTTGCTTCATTTAAGTTTCCCTGGCGAATTACCTACTACACCTTTTTTTTTTCTTCGCGAATTAGGCAGATTTCAGAAAGAAGGCAAGAATGGTTTTGACCGAAACTGACCGGAAAAAGCGAACAATAAAGTCCAGTAAATGTAGCCTTCGTCATGCCCTTGCGTACGACGTAAGTAAAACCCAGGCTAAAAACAGTAACGTTGGATGGAGAATCCCACATTTTGTGCTGCTTGTCCAAGTAACTTAACTTTGTGTACAATATTTTTATCGTGGCAATATCTCCAGCTACTTGCGACGACGGCGAGAACCTTTGTACCTGGAAATCGCCGCGATAGATGGAGAGAGAGAGAGAGAAAGCTAGAAGCACAGCTGCGTAAGAAGTGGTGAGCGCACCCTCGAAAAGTTCTTGTAGACGGACGGAAGGTAACATGTAACGTGAGCAGGCCGGTGCCCGTCGAAAAGGCAGAGGCCCCTATGAAATGACTCAGATGAAGTTTCGAATATATGCGCTAGTAGCGACAGATTATTCAAGTGCCGTTTGAGGGGACAGGTCCGAATTATATAATCACCTACTGGTATCGAATTAACAGTTGTTTTTGTTACAAATCCATGCTGTTGGTTGAGTTGGAGTCAGGAGGGAGTAGCAAGGATTATGGCGTGCATTACGAAAGCTCAATGGACTTAGACCGAAGAATACTCGCTGCAAAGCAGGGAATTGGGGGGTTTAATTTAATTGGGAAGTGGGCTAGAATGCGAATAGCGCAAGGAGATCAGAAAGGCTGCTGGTAGAAATACGTACGTGCTCGGACGAAGCAACACGAAGTAGGGGAACGTATCGACATAAGGACGGCATCGGAGGGGAAGGAAACAAACAAACAAACGAACAAACAAACAAAGCCGAGAACAAGACAGGAGAAAGAGGAAAGCGAAGAGAAGATCGTACTCAAGGCGGTGACAGTAACATGGATTATCCTCTCTGCTATCACTTCGGGAACCTTCCAACGCCCTCTACCGTTTCCTTCCTACTCTCATGACAGTGCGGTGTCAAGCTACTACGGCACAGTATAGTTCAAGGGCTAGTCGAATCCATTCCTCGCCAACGGATTTCGTTTCTTCGTTCGTCAACCCTTGTCACCGCTCTTCGCGTCCTCAGCTGCGTGGCGCAGCCGGCTTCTCTTCGCCTCTTCCCTGTGCCACCTCGCCATGAAACAGTCCGCCGCATCGACAACCCCCCGGTAACACTTCCTGCTCTTCTTCACCGCTCTCGGCCATACCACCGTCTCTACTCCGAACAGCAAAATTGAGCTTTCCGTGGACCCCTGGGTGGCTTGAAAAATCCTGAGGTCGTCTACTAGACATTAGGCCTACGTATTTCTCTTTTGGTCGGCCTGGTCCCGGGTTCCCCCCGCCAGCCACCGTCCCAAACATCATCCGACGGGTCAGCCGCTCATTGGTCGTCCACTGTACGGCCCCCGCAAAGAGAAGGCGTCGTTTGCGGATGGTCGTCTCAACGCTCTCGCATTGTGCTTTTTTGAGGGTCTTGGCGTACGACATGAGGTGGCCAGTGCGTTGTCGGCGCTGGAAAGTAATGAGTTGTAGGAGGAGTTTGTGGTGCGTTGTTTGGAGCTCAGCGAAAAGCCCTCCTGGTCGAGGGTCCACGTCGCATACCCGTACAGCAGGGTGTCTATCACCTCGGCGTGTTCCACGCGGTTTCGTCCTTCTTAGTGCGCATGATTCGTCGGGCATCCCCCCTCGCATCACATGCTGTTTGCTTGGCGGCTGAGTACCGTGGTGGTGGGGGTGCTCATTTTTCTACTGCATCAAGAATAGCATCGGCAAAGGATTCAGCCGATTCAAATAGACTCTTTGGCTGCGACGGAAGGGAAGAAAGCTCGGAGAGAATCTGCGCTACTACGCGCTGCAGTCCCCGTCAGGTAAAACCTCCAAGCAGGGGATGATGGAAAAAATATAATGGCAAGCATATCACAGTTGCTTGGTTCGACCGTTTCTTATGCAAGATTTATTTAGATTCATGAATGGTCTCTTTTGACGAAAGGGGGGAAAAAACTGCATCCTGTCTCACTTGAAACGGAGCAGGTTCATCCGAACAAATCTTGAATCCGGCTTGGTACGACCACCTCGAGCATGCTGAGCTTCAGTTTGATCAAGGCTAGACGTCCGGATCTGAGCGATTTTATTTGCTTTTTTTATGCAAATTTTACAACACACACGGCCCGCAGTATTTCGTAACTGCGTATACAGACTGAGGCGATCGCGTACAAGCCCGCACTCGCCTGGCCCCCAACCAGGAACTCTCGGTGCAGTACCGCAGAGAGACGACGCATTGGATGCGAGTCATCGATCGCCAGGAGTTCTTAACGAACCCGGGCTCTTTCGGCTGGAAGCTCGTGTATACTTGTGCTGTGAGTATATGTTTCATGCTCTATCCGTCCAACTCGCGAGCCGACACGATGCGTCCAACGAGAGAACCGAAAGGATGCTTTCGACTCGCCGAGCACGCTCGGCGTCCGGATGCCGTCGCCTCTCGCTTGGGGTCGAAAGCGCCGCGCACGCAGAGGCCGCGCGTCCTGGACGATGATGGTAGCTCGACTCTAACTTCTTCGTACGGCGGCAGCAGTTCTGCTGAATACCTGGTACATGTGCTATGCATTTTCATTCAACATTATGTTGTAAATCGCTCATGTGTACAAACGTGGTGAAACCTCGTTTTTCTGCCCAACCAGGAGACCCGATTTACGTTGCATCGTGCCGCAAGGCCCAGTTCAAAAATGTACAACGAAACCAATGAAGTATGCAACAGTGGAGTATTGACCGTTGGGGAAAACCATAACGCCGCAACAGGGGAGAGGAGAAACGATGACAAAACTCACAGCTGACATATTTTTCTCGTACTTTCAAAAGTATCGGTAAATAGGAAACGCTCGACCGGTGTCCAAGGTACCGACTGATACTCAAGTTTGTAAGCTGTGTAATACATCGATCGCGCGTTTCCTACATGACATTTTCTGGTGAAGGACAAAGGCCGGTGACTCTACGAGGTACAAACATATGCACTCCGTGGATATTAATTGTAGCTGACTTTGCATCGCGCCGCACGTACATGCAAACCGTTTAGAGTAGTTACTCACTGCAGCATTCAGAGTGGACGCTCTGCACGCGGGTGCCGATGACACTTTATTCGGCCTCACGTGGACTGTCGTGTGGAGGTATATTATGTACTATGATGCTTGCTCTCGAAGGAGCGGCGCAAGAGACGGACATAAAATATTAGTGTTGCTAGCATGAACCAACTTGCTGCAAGTTGTGCAAAAACGGCTCCCAGCTCTGATAGGGGTGGGTCCCTTCTTATATACAGCAGTAGTATTATTTGGGGGGAACATCGAGAAACGGAAAACCGGAGGAGGCGCCACTTGCATTAGAAAGCATCACCAATTGCAACCGTTTTTTCATCCGGTTTAGACCGGTTACCAGTATTCGCCTCCAAAACATTGGACCCATGTCGACAGTCACTCTGTGCCGTTTTTAGTTTTGTACCCGAGTCGTTGGCAGTGTACTACATAAAAACCAGGGCTTTCCGTGGGTAACGTCAAGCCTCCCGAGCCGGGTCGGGTCGGGTCAGCTGGCCCGACCCGCGAAAAGTTTCAGGCGTGTTGACTTTATCCGACCCGACTCGCGAGATTTTAAGACCTGTTGACCTGATCCGACCCGACCCACCACCTCCCGATTGACCCGTGAGACACGGGTTCATGCGGGTCGGGTCAACTGCCCCCATGGCTCATCTCACGGGTTAACGACGAACACTCACGGGTTCAAAGATATAAAAACGTTGGGACGTTCGTACGTTAATGGGTTGGTTGGTCCTTAGTCGCTCGTAATTTCCCGAAAATATCGTACGGTTGAGGTCTGTCTGTATTTCCTATATTTTGTATTGTTATGGAGCGTTGTTACTGTTCTCACATTAACTGATCGCCACAATACAGTGCAGTCCGTGGTCGCGGGACAGGCTCCAATAACTCTGGAGTGGAAGAAATACCTCGCTCGGTGAAAAAATAAAATAGTATACATGATAACTGAAGCTCATCTGTCTACACCTCAGACAAAAAAATAAAACGTGAGGTCGGCGCACGTACGTATCAGATACATGCGGTACGCTGTACGAGCCGCAACAGAAACCGGGAAGATCGCGTACTACCCAGAGAAACTAAACAGACAAGATGAAAATAACAACTCGACAAGCTTCCTGCATTATGACCGGTCTGGGCTATTCGCCATCTGGGGCGCGGCCATATTCGAAACGCAATTCGGAATTATCCGCATAAGTTCCGAAATGTCCCGAAAATCAGGGTCGCCAAAGGATTGCCACCCACTCAGGACGTCCTAGCGCGCCCTAGAGAGCGCGTGACGACGCCCCATGCCTTCGAAAGTGTAGGGTTGACTCACCCCCAGGTGTGCGCGCAAAAGTGAACTCAATCGGCCACGAGAAGCGCTCGCACGAAGCATCTGAAAAATATTTTTCCCCCGGGCTCGGAAAAGAGCTCAAAGGGTAAGAATTCTGCAAGATGAATCTTGTTTGGACGTATTTGGCCTCAACTCCAACTTGTCGGACACGGGACGGAGAAGAACTGCTGCACGAGCTAGGCACAGCGCGCCACGGCGCCGCACGCATACCGAAATGTAGCCTGTGTGTACACCATGCCGCTGGCGTCAAGACGGGCTCAACCGGCCGCGAGCAGCGCACGCACTAAGCTTGTCAAAACAAGTATATTTTTTTTTGTGGGCACCGAAAGGCGTCGGGAATGGTGATGAAACCGCAACAAAAACATCGATTGGACCGTTTTGTTGAACTCAACTCCAACTTCTTGGACACGCCACGGAGAATAACTGCTGCAGGAAATAGGGAGAGGGCGCAATAGCGCCGCAGGCATCGTAAAGTGTAGCCCGTGTACACGGCGTGCCGCTGGCGCAAAGACGGGCTTCATCGGGCGCGAGCAGCGGTCGGACGAAGCATGTAAAAAAATGAAATTTTACATCGTTCCTTGCGCAAGAAAAAGGGTCGAAAACGATGTAAAATTTCCGCAAGATGAATCTCGTTTGGACGCATCTGGCCTCAACTCCAACTTGTCGGACACGGGACGGAGAAGAACTGCTGCACGAACTAGGCACAGCGCGCCACGGCGCCTCACGCATACTGAAATGTAGCATGTGTGTACACCGTGCCGCTGGCGCCAAGGCGGGCTTCATCGGCCGCGAGCAGCGCTCACACGAAGCTTTTCAAAAAGGATACTCAGTATTTTTTTCTTGTGGACACCGAAAGGCGTTGGGAATGGTGGTGGGACCGCAACAAGAACGTCGTTTGAACAGGTTTTTAAATCAACTCCAACTTCTCGGACACGCCACGGAGAATAAGGGTCATTCCTAACGCACGACAAAAACCTCACGATTCATGACGCCGAATAATTTACAGTTTCCTTCGAAAAAAAAACAAAATCACTATTCATGACTCTTGTCGTGGCTCAAAATACGCCTGGTCAAGGCACTACGTAACCCACCCGACACCAACGGTATCCGATGGCCGGTATACGGGCATTTCAGGCCCTGCTTCGTACGCCGATTGTGGACAGCGAGCGGCTGCCTAAAGACACTGCTGAGCGCGGGCTAACGAGCGCGCTGTGGCTTCGAAAACTCGAGGAGGAGCAGACACAGTGTGAAGGAAAAGTATAAATAATATGAAAACCTCATGGGCCAGGCAGAGCAGACGACATGTCAGCGAGATTGGTACCTCGCGCGGACCTGACCTGGCCGACGGCGCGTGAGGTTGTAATATCACACACCATGTCGGGCCTCTGCCCATGGTTCGAATCGGGGACCGGGTCGGGCGCGGTGGGCCCGGCACGGCCTGGCCGTGACCTACCTTGAAGAGATTACCCCACCCTCAAATACCGTTGGATTTATAAATATCGGAATTTTGACAATTTGAAAATATCACGAAACGTGACGAAAAAGCACTTGTTTTCGTTAGGAAAGAAATATCACGAATCGGGATATTTTGTCATGCCAAAACGTCGCGAATCGGGATTTTTTTTGTTCGTTAGGAACGACCCTAACTGCTGCAGGAAGCAGGGAGAGGGCGCGACAGCGCCGCACAAAAACCAAAGTGTATCCTGTGTATACAGCGTGTCGCTGGCGAAAAGACGACCTTCATCGGGCGCGAGCAGTGGTCGGACGAAGCTTTTAAAAAAAGGTACCACAACAACCATGTCATGGCAACCCCCACGGCACCCGGCACCCCAATGTTCACATCTCCCAGGTTGGGGTAGGGGTTGGGGTTAGGGTTAAGATTGGGGTTGGGGTTCCATGGTATGCCGTGGAGACCCCTGGAGGGTTCGGTGGTCAACCGTGGATGATGCCGTGGAAGGATTGCCGCAGGTGGTGCCACGGCATGCCACGATATCTCTTGAAAAGTGACAACAATGTACATGAGTACTATAATATACTTCGGCTTAATCCGACCGGGGATCCGCGTGTGAATATTCTGCACGCTATGATAGAGGCCTTCGGGCGTGAAACGGCAAGTATTTTTGTTGTACAGTTTCGAACCCGCGGGTCAGTCACAAAGGCAGCCTTCCGGTAAGCAGCTTCACGTTCGCGAAAAAATGGAACCGCGGGCCAGATCTGCAAGTCCGACCTGCGGGTCAGCCGAAAACAGTTCGCGGGTCATGGTGATATTTCGCAGACCTCCTGACCAGGCCCGACCCGCTAGGTTGCAAAACTTATTGCCCTGACCCGCCCGCCCCGCCCCGCGAAAACTGAGTTGTTTTCACCCGACCTAACCCGACCCGCGGAAAGCCGTGTCACTTGTGCAGGGTTTATAAAGGTCGTCAGAGTTCGGAAGGACTCGGTCGAGGACTCGCCAGCACCAAAAGCTGGCATTACTGAATACTCACCAGTCCGAATGGCGCCTACCTCGTGGCCGAAATGGCTGAAGTTCTGGAGTGATACGTTGTGCTCACATATACATCAAGAGCATTAACAGCCCAATGGTGCATTCAGACATGAACGTAAACGTGACGGGCTTTCTAACCCTAGCGCTTTTTACATTGCGCCTTTTACATTCAATGATGGTATACAAAAACACCTGGTACCGATGTGGAATAGGACTTTCGTGTCTCGCGGTGATGCGCACTATATGGAACCGACGGAAACACCCGCTGGTGAATATGTAGTGTTGCTCTTTATTATGCTTTGGACCGTTGACCCCTCAAACCTACTGAGCACCGAACAGCACGTCCGTGGCGACAACAACCCCCCCCCCCCAGGCGTAGCTGCAACACATGATGGCACCCAATAGGCAATACCAGGTAAACTATTACCTAAAGCACCGACCGGAAGAACCGTCATTGAGCGAATGGGGGGAACATGACCGACAGCAGCCTCAATGCTGGCAACACCCAAACTCATTGTCCGATTAGGCCCCGCGAGGCGAACCAGCAGCATCAAAAAATCAAAGAATATGCTGGTAGGTAACAGCAAGCATTTCAACCCGCGCGCTCGCGCACACAAAAAAAAAAGACACCAGAGTCATATTTAGTACCAGCCATTCTAAACCAAACCCAAACATAATTATGGTTGTCCCGAACACTGATCATGCTGCTGCCGTATTCATGTTGTCCAGAAGATCGATGAGGGTGAAACCTCCTGGGCTGGAAACTGAAAGGGATGTTTCGAAGATTGGGGTATAACATATGCGCTTGAAGGGTGATGCTTTTCACCCGCGATGCTCTTCAGCTCTTTCAGTTTTCTAACTTTTACCCGGTGGAATTAAGGAATAGGGAACGTGAATGTTGCCCCCAAAAACACCCTCGAGAGGGCATCTTGAGAACCCTGCCTCCATTCCCCGCGGAGAGACCACGTGCCCTAGCGCTAACATCCCGGTGACATATTACCAGAGACAAGGGTTCCGCCGAAGATTTAGCTGAAAGGACAACGGGCAAGCTCAAGAAGTGACAAGCTGACCTTCATGGTTCGAACTTGTTCCCGGTGTTCGTACGATATGGCATTTTCGTGCCACGCCATGAGATTTCACCTATGCGCATGGTCTACAATAAGTTGCTCCCTGTGACGGTCCGTATCGTAGGAAGAGTCTGTTTGGAAATTGCGGCCGCATAGCCAGAGAAATCTCGTGCGATGATTAAAAATATATTCAAATTTTAGTCCAGAGGGACCCGAATCAACGACATCAGTTGCAAATGCTCGTGCTTATTTGTTGTTCCCCCCTCTTCTATGGCGCTCAAAATGTAGTGGAATAGCTTTTACTTTTTCACGTGCACTTGCAACGGCTTTTGCTCACTCGAGCTGCCATACGGACTAGATAATCGGCCTTCTTTATCATCGCACGACATTTCTCTCGCTATGCGGCCGCAATTTCCAAACAGACTCTTCCTACGATACGGACCGTCACAGGGAGCAACTTATTGCAGACCATGCGCATAAATGAAATCTCATGGCGTGGCACGAAATTGCCATATCGTACGAACACCGGGAACAAGTTCGAACCTAAAGGTCAGCTTGTCACTTCTTGAGCTTGCCCGTTGTCCTTTCAGCTGAATCCTCGGCGCACCCTTCTCTCTGGTATTATGTCACCGGGATGTTAGCGCTAGGGCACGTGGTCTCTCCGCGGGGAATGGAGGCAGGGTTCTCAAGATGCCGTCTCGAGGATGTTTGTCGGGGCAATATTCGCGTTCCCTATCCCGTAATTCCACCGGGTAAAAATTAGAAAACTGGAGAGCAATGCCGTAAAAAAAGGCGCTAAACATGTCAAGTAAACCCTCAAACTTTTTTTGCTACTGCCATTGCCCATAGTTGCTCACTTCTACTCCCAACCACGTCAGGGTGCTTGTACCGACCTTGGATTTTACATGGGGTCAAATATTTGCCGTCGATAGTCGCCGAGTGCAGAGTGTGCGGGTACTGGAGGGTACTGGATCTTTTGCGAATCTGGGCTTCTGCATTTTTTCGGCTATTCCCGAAACCATGGTTTTGATTTCGATAAATCTCTGAGACACAGCGGGAAGATTGTTTTTGCTCCAATCTTTTTAAACGATCCGGCTTTTCTCAAGATTAGGTTAAGCGTGAGAGGTTTTAGAGCTATTAACCCTGTTAGTACTGCAATCTGTTCTGGCTATGAACCACTCAAATTCCAAGTGTTTTGTCCCCAAAACGGGACTGCGGTTTCAAAATTGTCAAGTGGGAAGTTCCAGAAAATATTGCGTCGGAGCCCATATATCGCACATAGCATGCACTTATATTTTGACTCAGATCGTAGCAAAAACTATTACGGGGAAGGGCCATAGTAGTAGTAGTAGTAGTAGTAGTAGCAGTAGTAGTAGTAGTAGTAGTAGTAGTAGTAGTAGTAGTAGCAGTAGCA
>JBBMHQ010091262.1:0-10693 GCA_037834295.1 Postelsia palmaeformis | reverse complement strand
CGCAGAGCTTTGCACGCAATGGGAGGTGGCAGATAAAGAAAAAAACGCGACCCCATACTTACTTTTTTGCGTGGGCAATCAAAACTAAAGACTGCGAAACGGGCGATAGCGTCTCGCGTGTCGTGTACCAAGAGCAGCCCAGCCTCCACGGGTGCCGTTCTTCAGGTACGCCAGCATTGCAATCATAGTCTCAAGTATCACCTTGTACTTGTTGAGGAGGAACCGAGTAGCTTGGCCAGCGGGATCAACGACGAGCGGGAACCTGTGGCTGAACCTCTCAAGGACCACGGCGTTCTCAAGGCATAGGTCGTCAGCAGGGAGTCCCATAAGCTGTCCAGCAACGGCAGGTAAATAAGCAAAAAACAAAAGACATTGACATTTCAGGTCGTGTACGGTCAAAGTAACACCATGGAGAGAGCTGTACCACGGACACAGTTCTGCTTACCGCTATTAATAGACGTTTGCGTACCCCGTTCTGAAAGCATTTGGGAAAGCTGACGGAACCCGGCGGTAGGATAGCTCGAAAGCAAACGTGTCCTTCTCCCATAGTAGACGAAGCCAATTCGTGACAGTCGTGAACCTTTCACGTATCATGGAGACTTCCATCCACCTTGACAATCACACTCGGTGTAGATGCGCTTCACGTCATCAACACCCTTCCACCGTTCGTGGGCCGGCGGTGGGTGGCACAGGCTCAAAGCCAATATATCTAGTGCGTACTACAGGGGCAAGGATCATGGCGTAACACGTACCACAGCGTGCTGTAGGTCACACACTCATCATCGTAGCAGCGTAACATACAACACCGCAGCAGCGTCGACCGCAGCACACTCATCGCCATGAGAATGAGGCAACAGAAAGACCACGGCCACAACCACGAGCAGCAAGCAACACGCCGAGGCAACAAGAATAACAGCACGGATCCACAACGATAACCAGATAACAATGCCTTGGGTGCCCGAAATACCCTTTACCAAGTACAAAGCCTCCTCTATTTCAACAAAGAGGCTGGCCACGAGGAGGGCGATGACCCAAAGCCGCCGGATCCGCTATAACAACAATGTCTCGCGACTGTCACGATGTAGTGACGACATAAAGCAATACAAGAGAAGTCAATCTTAAAACTTCCGTCAAGATACAGGCGCCAGCACTTTATCCGGAATGGGAATTCATCTTCGACGTATTTGCAATCACCTGCCACTCCAACCTCTGCTTAGCCGTGCTGAGGTACTGCCTCAACGACAGCTCCTGGCGGAAAGGCACCCCAATATCCGACAGAATTGAGCGCCACTCCATCAAGAGCGTCTGCAAGATTTCGAACGAGCGCATGCATACACGAGGGGAACTTGATGTAAGCCGGTTGCTGCCGGAGATAATCGGGTCTCCAACGGGACCTCACTCGCTTCGGTGGCGGTCCCAGGGCGGCCTCAGTGGGAGCCGAAAAAAAACTGAGATCCCGTGGGTCACTGTAACATCGGAATGTTCTACGAGTCTCACTCCTCTCCTGTCCATGGTGAGGTAATCAGCAGTTCCGATAAACAAGTGCACATAATGGGTCAGCGAAGCACCATCCTGTACGGAAGAGCAAGGACCCTCTGGGGGGGGAATATTTGTACCCAAACGGTCCTTATGCTTCGAGGTAGTGGTATCAAAACCTGTGCCTCCTGCACAGTATCTTAGCGTCAGTAAGCCATTGCATGAACGCTTCAAGACATACCTTTCGGGAGCGATAGTCGAAGACTCCCACGTAAGTGATGAAGGCCGCCGCAAGAAGACCGTCCCCGATGAGCGACTGCAGCTGCTTCGTGAAGTTCTCCGACGACTGGCTCCAACGATCGCGCTCCTGCTCGAGGTTGCTCAGCAGAGCTTCAGCCCGGGTCACCTGCACGAAGCAAATCGAACCAAACCTGAAACATCACGAATATCGCAAATGATCGAAGTACAAACCCATTGCAACCACACTACATGCAACAACACCGATCCGGCAACGTCCGGTGAGGCCATATCAAACACCGCCAGTTAGGCCACAAGAGCACTGCTAGGAGCTTCAGCAGCATAAAGAGCTTCAATCGTATTGATTAGCGTAAGTGAGCGCAACCGTGTGATACGGTAGCAACCCGGCGCCAAATTCAACTAGGGCGTCACCAATGGCGACCATATATTAGCGATGATCAATTACCACCCACACGAGCATGAGCTTCGAAACGAAAGACGGGGCACACGCCCTTTAGTGAAGCACGTTTTTCGGTGCAACTGCTTAGTACGAAGGTTTAAATTGCGCTGACCCCCAGGTGCCAGTAGCAAAATCTAACACGCGCAACGATAACACTCACCGCGTGATATAAATGACAGTAAGTGCACAGTGGAATATGTCACCTTCTGTTTGACGGCTTCCATCTCGGATTTGACCGCCTCAATCTCCCGGATAGCCTCCGCGTATTCTTCCTTGTACCTGCCACAACATCAAGAGACACCAAGAGACGCCAAGCGACCCCAAGACCCCGCCACCTCATGTCAGAACACGCTACGTAATATCAATCGTACGTCATGATACGTGATGTCAATTGACGTGGTTTTTTCATGTCATGTCATGACCTTTACATAGCAAAATGTCATGTCATGCCATGCCAAGTCATTGCACGTCACGTCACACCATGTCACCTCATGTACTGTAGTATACTGTCATGCCATGTCATGTCGCGTCACACCATGCCATACAAGTTATACGTCATGTCATGTTACAACATGCCATGTTATGCCATACCATGCAATGCCATGTCACATGCCAAAAAACATTCAAGACACACAGTATTGATTACCCATACACTGATACGACGAAAGTGGTCACATGGCAGCGACTGAGTCTATGGACAGCGTTTCCAACTGACGTCGAGGCAAGTTCAACAACTAATCCATGGCTCGCGTTCTGAGTTCGTCGCCGGGTTCAGAGGCAGGCAAACGATGCACTGCGTGTTTTTTCCATTCAAAAAGATGCTGGCATCGCCTACCCAACGAAAAAAAACAAGCAGCACATATACATACGTCGTCAATCAAGAACAAATTTACCGCACCGAACAAAACCTGGATTATGAAACCAAACAAGGTGGAAACCATTGCGACACTGTGGTAGCTGTACTAAACGGCTTCAAAAGCCGAGGAGTGTGCGTCATGCGGAAATGACGCGACGGTAATGGTATTATAGAGGGAAAACGCGAGAACATACGCATAGGTTTCGACTTAGCTATCAGCCGAACAAGACGTACCTGGTACGAAACTTACCCTTGCATACTTCACAGTCAACAAAAAAGCCCAACACTAATTCCAACTACAATGTCTCCAAAAAAAGGTCGCAGTTCTTGAAGGGTTAACCTGGCGATGCTCCTTTGAAGTTCGTCTATCTGCGCCTCGAGCGTCCTCTTCTGCTGTGTGGCCTTGTCGCTCTCCAGCTGCAGGGCGGCGATTTCGTCCTTGAGGGGCTGCACCATGATGGCGATGCGGCTGAAGTTGATCTGAGAGTTCACCCACTGCAAGCCAATGCAGGTTTTTACACGAACAGAGAGCAAACGAATGTTCGATTGCGTGAGAGTTTTCCACTCTTTGGCGAGATCCAACTGGATACAACGCCGACCGCAACAAAAAAGCCGAAAAAAGGATGTGCAATATAAGCAGTAGTGAACGCGTTTTTCTTCATTGGGAAAAGCTATGAATATATCCACCTGGTATGATATACTGCCGTGCCTCTAGAATGCAGACGAACGCGCACGCGTACAATCAGACAGCATGTCCGTCCGGACTCAGGCAGCGGGCAACAGCATCATGGCATAATACTACTACACACAAGAGTAAACGCGACAAAGCGAAGAGGCACGAGTATGTCCAACTCCTATGCACGAGTTCAAAGAGTTGCTGCAGCACCCTTTTGGGTGGCGGCAGCGTTCTGCGAGATACCTGATACCTGATAGCTGATGGACGTTGGCGAACACAGCATCGACAGCGCCTGCCCCGTACAAGCGTAACAAAATGCTCGAGTAACGGTACCCGAGCATCATCGCCGATATTCAAGGCCGCTGTTGGCCTTGAAGCAACAGCCAACCTTAGCTGTCGCATCGAGAAAACCTTTGACCTCGATGAGAACTCAGGACTACGTGACACTCGGTTACACATCGTTGATCGATGAAGTATCCCTGACATCACTGAGGACTCAAAACGATACGACAACGAACCCTTCGTTGAATCCTTTAGAACTGCACTCATGGTTAGCGGACAAATCTCTTGGAAACAGTGTGGGATGATTTTCGCAGGGGTGAAAGGGTTTAAACAAGGCCGAGCGACAAGGTTGCCATACCGTACCCTACGGTCGGCGAACCTGATACAGAGGACCGCAAGCCTTGGAGGCTCTAGTGACAGCGTCGGCGGTGAGGTCGCCAGCATTCTTAAACACGTCCTCCACGGTCTTGATCACCACGTTCGTCAAAGAGTCCGTGTCGAAGTTCACCACCGTCGCGATAAAGTCTGCTTTGCTGATCACCTGTTGGGACAACCAGTTTTGTGACGATAACGATATGGCGTGGGTCGTCATCGGTGTGGCGAATGGTAGGCGGTACGAGTATGTACGTCGCGCAAAATCACAACAGTGCAAGAAGCGCCGTGGTTCGGCCAACAAGTACGGTGAAACCATAGGTCGGCAGTGAAATACGTAAGGGTGATGGGAATATCAGACCCAGACATACTCCATCACGGTAGCACGCCGCGGGCCATCCCAACCACAACTGCAGTACAGTACAGTAGTCAAGAACCGCACCAAGGGAAAGAGGCTATGCCGCATGTTCAGACCAGATATTAAGCAACACGTACCATATCTCACGGGGATGCAACGAGAAAGCGCAGGTGAAGCAGCTGAAGGGGGCGGGGAGACAAACGTGTGAAGCAGCCCACCCCCATCACAAACAACGAAGAGTGTGAGTGAAGTCAACAGGAGGGGGAGGAACACGTTGTCTACCGCGTGGCAACTCTGCAGGTACCACAACAACTATTAATAGCGTAGTTTGTTGCGAACGCAATGAATGGAACCGCTTGCTCACCCGGCGCACTTCCCCCCAAGTAGGTTCGGGATGTCCCAGCATGGTGACCACCGCTGTCAGTACCGTCTGAACCGCCGGCGGAGGCCTGCGACGAAAACATTGACCGAAAAGCACGCATGTTCGCCATCGTGGTTAGGTCAAAGGCACCGTACAACACGATCATTGGCGGTGGAGATCATGTCAGGGCTGAACCCGCAATCAACACCACGAGCGGAACGTCATCGGAAAGTCCCAACGGAGCAGCTCTTCACAACTTCCCAGGGCGTCGGGTGCGACAGGCTGACAGATTTGCAGTAGGATGAAACTCAACACGCATAAATAGAAGGCAAGATATGAGCTACTGTTGAAACAGGATTCACAAAACGAGTGACGGTTCCTACACGCGGAGAGCGCATGATACTTGCAAAGGGATGCAAAGCACCATATCCCAGCGCCACTGTATCTAACGGTACACGAAGTATCTCGTACTATGCAGGTGAAATAAACTCCCAACGAGAATCGCAGTTCAAGACCTTCCTTTCAACTTGTTTTAGCCAAGGAAGGACCATGAAGGACCATGTTCGACCGAACGTGCATCTTAAACGCGTAATTTCTGACAACAAAGCACCTATACTTCGAACTATACGTAGGCGATATTGACGGGTTTCTTAAGAAAACCGCTTGCGCCTTCAAAACGACAATCTGCGCCCGTGATGCCGCGCCACTTAACGTGCTATCAATACCGAAAAGTCACCACGTAGGTGCTACTGTAATGATAACAGAATGCAGGAAAAGCCTCGTACGCCTTCAACAGAAACTTTGCTCCCACTGCAACGTTACTTACCGCGTGAGTGTGCGGATCTCGTCCAGCTGTGGCTTCTTGATGCTGCGTACACTGCTCTGGGCAGATAACAGCGCCGGCTCTGCCTCGGAAAGCTCAGTCTCCGCCTGCAGCAGTGCGAAAGTGCAGAATAGCGCATCAGCAAGCGTAGCCACCGCCACAAAGACAATGTGATGAATGTATTTGCTGCGCTTACATTCAATTCGCAAGCGGCTTTGTACAAAGTGTACCCGGAACGTAGAGAGAGGGTCAGGCACAAAGCGGAGGTGAAAGGCCAGGTTTGATTGACAAAGCAGCTTCGCGCAATCTGCAACTGGCACTTGATAGCGATCGTTGGTGGGAGGGCCCAACACGGCAGCAACTGGTTTGTTTCGACATTATTATTATTTTATTTGACAGAGTTACGATGACTAGACTCTACGGACCTCGCGCAACAGACTCTACACTCGCAAAACGCCTTATTCCACGTTTATAGGGCTTGCACAGTGAGACACAGGGGTGTCTTGCTTGGAAAAGTGTGCGTTTTGCACTTGCTCCGAGATAACGGCGTCAGGATTCCTAATGAACACTCGCTTCCTTACTATAGATAGGTGTCTCGTACTACTGGCATTGAAAAGTTATGCAGCACCTGATGTCTTCTCTGGGCGATGCGGTTGTTCTGCTTCTCCAAGTCCGTGCTCAAAGTCTCGGCGTCGCCCTTGCGTCTCTCCGCCTCATTTTGCCCAGACACCATCTGCTGCAGCTTAGCGTTCGCCAGCTCGTCCTTCTCCCTGCAGCCGCATTCCGGTGGGCCAGATAACAACAAAAGCACCCATCGTGTCACCGCATACTGTTCTATCAACAAACGGTCTGGAACAGCTTTGCTTCGTCACAGCTGCTGGTGGAAAAACGGGCGAGTGCAGCTTTGAGATAAATCTAGCGAAAAATGATTGAACACCATGTCCTGAAACCCACACATAGGTACGACATCACCATCTGCGGCGATGAAGCACAACAGTCCAAAACCAAGCAAGTACATGAACACCCTCCACCGCTCGTACATTGGGCCAGGTGCTGCACCTCCACATGGCAAAAGTCTTCCACATACCAGCTCCCCACGTATTGCTTTCATACGGAACACATGCTGCTTCCAATCCCATATTATAAACGTCAACAAACAACAACGTAAAAAACAATATGTTGGTCGTATTAATCGTACTATCAAGATGCCGCCTGTGTCGAATTCCCCTTTTGTGAGCAACATCTGCACGATAATACCCGAAACAAACGATGCGACCGCCTATATATTCGCATCTGCCGACTTGACAGGTAGTTGCCAACTATTGTCGACTTTTTGGGAGCACCGCACCTCAGGCGCCTCTCCTTCTCCGCCAGTCCCTTCTGCATGTCCTCCACGCCTGCTTGCGTCTCTCTCAGCTTGTCTAGTCCCAGGTTGATGTGCAGCTGTGCGCCGGCGTCGAATAGTTCCAAGACGAAGGCCGGACGAACAAAACGTGGTCATCGCGCCTCTGTTGCACAATATAAACCAAGTATTGTATGCTCCATATACCAGTAGGGAACACCGACAACCAGCGTGAAGCTCGAGGGATTAATCAGCGGGCTCACTTCTACACGCTCCAGTAGAAGATACTTCGTGGTCCTAGTCGAAATTATCCACCAAACAGCCCGCCCAGAAATACGAATGATCTGATCGCGAGTGACAATGTCTAATCCTACGACCCTTCATTTTATTTCCCACCCTCACCTGCTGGTCCTCCAACTCCGACCGCTTTTCGTTGACGAGAGCCACAAATGCGCGAATGAGCCCCAGGAAATCTCGGGGGGATACGTAGTGCCGTACGGCGGAAGAGTGGGAAGGGGGGTGCGCCGTCGCCTCCTTCACGCACCTAGCAAACACAACAATGGTCGGTTCCGTGCTTGCGGTATAAAATAGGGCAAACCTGCTTAGCGCTTGGCAATGGCTCCTCGGCATCCTGTACGCACTACATACTATCGGAGTCTCGATACCGAATGACACTATATTCGGAAAAGTAGG
Source organism: Postelsia palmaeformis (assembly GCA_037834295.1). NCBI lineage: Eukaryota > Phaeophyceae > Laminariales > Laminariaceae > Postelsia > Postelsia palmaeformis. The sequence continues at coordinate 2,757 of JBBMHQ010091262.1, read as the reverse complement.
GTGCGTTTGGTGTTTGTGGTGAATATCCAAATACATTATATATTGCCGAACCAAGTGGTACTATTAGCTGACTAGCTCAGTAACATTCGACATCCGTCATACTCCTCACCTAATACACGCATGCGGAGAAGATAGCTTGGCACGAGGCGCTCAACATACTGTTAATACGTACCCGACACATGTTTGCGGGAGAATATGGCCTGACCTGCTCAGTGAGCAGCAATGGGCAAATTATGCATTTTCTACCTGACACACTTTCATACGTAGAAGCAAGACAACCAACCCACTCGGTACTTGGCACTGGGTACTGAACACACCGACTAACCGACAGGCTTACCTACTATTAGGACAACGCTTTGAAGCGAATTGTCTATTTTTGAATCGCACCGCAGTAATGTATAGCTAGGCCGTTTTACCACGTTCGACGCTCGGTTCGACAATCCACGCTTGGTTTGTAGGCATCTCATGCTCGGGTTTGTCGAACATGCCCCCCCCCGTGCGCGCGCTTCCTGGTGGGTGGAAGCCCGACGTGCTCCGTCCCGGCATTGTCGGGACGCGTAGGTCTATGGTATAAGTACAACCATGTATGACTACACTCCCCCGCGCACTTAGTGCGAGCAATGTTTGCCTGGTCGGTATCAATCCAGTGTGCTCTGTCCCGGCCTTATGCGGATGGGTGAGACTATGGTCACTATCATGGTCATACGGCTACGGCCATGCATGACGTGAGTACGCCGCACGCCCCTCGGCGCGCCTCCCGCTCGAGTGCTCTCTTCTCGATGTAAAAGGGTGAGCATGAGCATGAGCATAAGCATAAACACGCGCATGGCTTACCCGTGCACACCAACGAGGGCTGCGACCAGGGCGTGCCTGGGCATAATCCCGTTTTCCTCGAGCAGACCTTCCAATGCCTCCATGAGGGGATGGCCTTCGTCGATGTCCCACTCCGACGTGCCAGTGTCCACGTGGGACGTGAACTCGAAGCCCACCTTCGGGTGCACGTGGGGAGAGACATGCATACCGACACACCACGCAAAGCTTAAGCCAAAGCGGCGCGATAAAGCTGCCGCCAACATCAAAGCTCTACGCCAACCTTGGGGTGTAAGCTAGCTTGCTATATAGTGTACTCTACATGTAGCTTACTACCTGACTAATGAGATGCCTATTTTTAATAGTTGATGGGTGGCGAAGAAAGCCAAGCTAACGATTCAATAGTTTATCCATAAATAATACTCTTTCGACCAACAAGACGCAACACACAGTCCGATAGAAAGACAGATTAGATGCACAACAACGCAAACAAACTGGAACACCCTGTCAACAACTAACTAATCGGCGACCGACAGTCAACCAACTCACCGCTCTATCTCCAACAGCTGAGGCAAGCAAGAGAGGTTATCTACCTGATTCGTTTTTTTTGCGCAAACATATCCGCCTGGCGCACTCTAGACTGTAGGTACATTTCAGGCAGTCTTGGCCAGCCGAACAATTCATCAGCCATGACAGGACATCGGTTACATGTCTTGGTGCGTACGCAAATCTGTGCGACGTTCTAAAACAAAAGCCGTCAGCGGAATTTGAAATACCCCCAGGTGGAAACGCCTCCGTTTATACCGGAAACTCCCAGAAAAGGAGTGACAGTGGCCATTTAACGTCTTTCGAGATTTATGTTGCCGTTCGCGAATGGCATTCGCATATTTCACAAACTTAAGGCGAACCTACGACGTTCGCCTGTTGTGTGTCTTTGCCATAGCACGCATCCTTGGTTGAAACAAAACGTCAACGCACAAATAATAATCCTAGTCGTCTAATAATAATCACCTGTGCGAGGGCCTTGGTGGGCCACGTGCCGAACCAATCGACCACACATCGGTTGAACAAGGCGGGGGAAGTGGCGCAGCGCCCTTCAAAGCCGTCGCTTGCAGGATTCATCGTGAACACCACGTGGAGGCCACGTTGGACCTGTACATGGGGGGAAGGGGGGGGTCGGCGCGTCGAAGTACATACATATCAATGTATACTATACAACTCTGAGACGGAAACGTGAGAACCGTTGGCGTGTAAATATCAATACTTAACTGTCCTTACATTTCCTTCTATACAGAGTGGTACGACATTTGAAAAAAAACGAACATAAAAATATCGAACTTCGGGAACAAAAGCGATGAAGACAGGTAGACACGGATACTGGTCGGCCAAACAACGAACGCAAAGGCGACGCCATCGACCAAGCCCGCGGGAAATACATCGATGTGTGTCCTGGCTTTATGCACTTTGACATTGTGACGCGATATTCATCCCAAAGAGGAAAACAGCATGAATGCTTCACATGAAAAAAATAGCAAGGGCTCTAGAACCGCGACGGCGCCGAAAAACATCAACACTAGAGAGTCGCGCGAGACGGTCGAATCTGCATATGGTGACGTACTCACATAATATGTGGCGGTATGATGCAGGGGCCAACACTTGAGGTGCCCCGAGGCGCCTCGCAGCTACGGTAAACGTATACTTCGTACAGTGAGTACCTCGTGACAACCCTTAGTAAGTGCTCTTTACGACGAGTCGCTCTTATCTGTAGAGGGCAATACGAAGTTTATAGCGTCGGCGGGACACACACCAATTCGACCGCCCTCAAGTCCCGATGTATTTTATCTACAGTAGGCCTCTCTTGAAACCGGGGTACCCACTGTACCGTACTCAATAGCAGATAAACTCATACTTGAGTAGCACAAACACCTTCGTGGTGAACCTTCGGAA